>KN884672.1:8052-63107 GCA_000934455.1 Apostichopus parvimensis
ATATGCACACATTGGACATTGCACGTCGACCTACAACACTGGCTTACTTATACACGTCTATAGTACCATTCACGTATCCGCGATAGGGGTTATATACCCCCCCCCACACACACACACACGCACCCGCTTTTCGCCCCCCCTCCCAAAAAAAAATCAATACAATCAGTTATTAGCTTAACCTTGCTTGCAGACCTAATTATAGACCTCATTTATAGCCTACATTATGACTCAGAAAGTGTTCACATCTATACGTGATTACGTCAAAGTATAACGGTGGAAACATTTACTTTAAATATTCACATTAAAGTATATCTCTTATTTAACTAATTGTGTAACACATAACATGCAGTCGTTTGTTTGAAATTGCATGATACCATTCTTATCTTTCTTGAACAAATCGTCTAATGAGGAAAACGTGATCTTATCAGGAAATTGGTAATTCCATAAATTAAGGGTTCAACATTTTGACAATCTTGGTGTTCCTGATACATCCTTAAACCAGTTAGCTAGATTGATCGTTAAAATTATTTGTGTGTGTATAGCTATACGTTTACACTATAATGAGGTATTGTGAGTATAGGCTATAAAATACCTTGTTACTCTTTAATAATGTCGTTTTGTAATTACAATGGAAAATGTTTTATTGACATAGTTACACATAGTTATTCACATAGTTAAAGTCCGGCCACCCGATAATGTCACCTATTGGTTTCCGAATTTATGGATAGATAGAAATATAAAGGAAAATGTCTAACCCAATCATTAACAAAACAATAATATATGTTACTACCATTTATTTTAAATGTACAAAAACTAATAGAAATATATTCTACAAGTTTCTAATTTACATAAAGCGTTGTAAACGGTATGTTTGTGTTAATGAATAAATTCGGGGAGAAATACTTATATATGTTGTTAAATGATCCACGAAGTTTTTTTTTACTTCAGAGTAATGATTTATGGGCATTTGTAAATTCAAATTCAAATGTTCCATGTTCGTTATATGAGATCTTTAAAACTTCCCAGTAATTCAGTTTCGTCTACATGTTTTCCTCAAAATTATTCTCAAAGTTTATCAAGTTTAACAAATTGGGATCTCCAGACTCACCATTAATTAACAGGGGGCCCATCGGTCCTTATTAGTTCCGCGAAACTGGACAATCTGCAGACTCTGAAATCACTGAGGATTCTTTAAGGAATCTCTTTAGGACATTTCTGGACAAATCCCCTATATTTTTCATAATTCACACCTACTACTACGTATTCTTACATTTCAGCAGCCATAACTAGCACATTTTAACAACGAATTGTTCATTGGGCAACTGTACACACGTCTGGTCGTCAACCAACACTGAATACTCTGTATAAAACTATGCAACGTTAACAATGAATACTCTACATAAAACTATGCAACGTTAACACTGAATACTCTGCATTAAACTATGCAACGCAGCACTGAATACTCTGCATAAAACTATCCAATGTTAACACTGAGTACTCTGCATTAAACTATTCAACGTTAACGCTGAACACTCTACATAAAACTATTCAACGTGAACACTGAATACCCTGCATAAAACTATGCAACGTTAACAATGAATACTCTACATAAAACTATGCAACGTAGCACTGAATACTCTGCATTAAACTATGCAACGTTAACACTGAATACTCTGCATTAAACTATGCAACGTTAACACTGAGTACTCTGCATTAAACTATGCAACGTAACACTGAATACTCTGCATAAAACTATGCAACGTTAACACTGAATACTCTGCATTAAACTATGCAACGTTAACACTGAATACCCTGCATAAAACTATGCAACGTTAACAATGAATACTCTACATAAAACTATGCAACGTTAACACTGAATACTCTGCATTAAACTATGCAACGTTAACACTGAATACTCTGCATTAAACTATGCAACGTTAACGCTGAACACTCTACATTAAACTATGCAACGTTAACACTGAATACTCTGTATAAAACTATGCAATGTCAACAATGAATACTCTGTATAAAACTATGCAACGTTAACACTGAATACTCTGTATCAAACTGTGCAACGTTAACACTGAACACTCAACATTAAACTATGCAACGTTAACACTGAATACTCTGCATTAAACTATGCAACGTAGCACTGAATACTCTGCATAAAATGTTACCATAAATGACCTATATTTATTTAATTGTTCGACTGTCTCTCTGCACACTGTTCACATGGGATAACGCGCTCGTCATCAAAATGTTTATGTGGTCGCCTCTATAGATCTGATCACTGGCGCGTTCACGTGCAGTGTGTAAATCGTGATCTAATGACGAGCGCACTATCTCATGAGAACAAAATTTAGTAACATTTTTGAGTTTGCATTTTGTGTCCCACGAAGTTTAAGGTACTGTTTCCTAGTTAAGGTGGTTCATCGTTCCTGAGTCAATGCGAAGCCACGCATAGGGTACTAACAGATTGTCTAACATAAAATACAACACAGCTTAACGGTCACAGGAGGTCTTTGAACAAGAGGATTCCCACCCGCAAAAAAAGACATCAGAATACTTACAATTAAATTTAATTACTTCCATTACTTCAATTAAATTACTTCCATTACGTTTCATAACACACGCACGTAAGCACGTATACACTGACACCATTTAAACTTGTAATACACAAATGTAGATAAAAATTGGAAATAGGAGCACCAGTTTACACGTAAGCTCACTGAAAGAAACAAATATTTCAAACCTCTGTTTATAGACCCCTCCCTCTAGACCCCTCCGCAGGATGGACACCATCAACCTCCATCCCCTCCCCCCATCCCATCAAACTGTGACTATAGCCTGGGTCATGTTACGATAAGAACTCACCCTATCCTTCCTTTCTCCCTTAACCCCCCCCCCCCCCCCATCCCTCCTTCTGGGCTAAAATTCGTGTTAACAGGTACACCTCAAACCTTGGAAGTGCCTTGCTATTATTGTACTCGTGCAATTGGTTGAAATCACGTGATGAATGGTTTTTCCACGTGTCATTTGTATGATATGTTAAATCATTTATCCCAGTCCGGCCAGGAGTTACCTGTGTATATTATCTTGGCTCATACATACATGTGGCTTATCGTCAAGGGTGATTAACCTAATTCCCTTTAATTCATAGTTCCTTATTCTATTACGATGATTATCAATCATTTAACACTGATAGAAATGAACTTGAGGGCAAGCACGAACTCGATGTAATGCTTATAGACCTATAGATATGAACATATATAGAAAACACACTGTAGATCGTTCGGGGTCAATCTTGAACATAATACAAACTAGAAATGGAGTATTTCTAAGTGTGTGGGTGTGTGGGTATAGTATCGGTATGTTTATGTTGAAATAATTCCGTGGGAAATTAAGAATTGGCGGGGTGAGGGAAAGTAGCCAAATAGAAAAAAAGGAGACTAGAATCAGAAACTTGAAAAAGGTTCCCTGTCTCACACCGCGCATGCGCCCCACCATCATTTCGGTTACACACGTAGAAAAGAAAAACCGGTATACACACGAAAACAACACGGGAAATAAGTTTACGTTGCTAGGTAGATTATGCATTTAGTATTTAGTATTGAAATGAATATTGATTTATACATGTCTCAGCTCAAGTTTAATGTAACTTGTTTGCGTAACTGTGTACTCTAATTCGTGATTTTGATCACGTGACATCAGATTTGATAATGTAAGACTAGATGCGTGCGGTAAATTACCCAAAGAGTACAAACAGATAAGAAAAGGAAACACAAATTTATGTTACCCATTTGTGGTGAAAGATGGCGCCAGAGAGAAATTATTATTTGAAGGTAAACCCTACGAATGTTAGTTGTATTGCGCATATATGCTTATAATTCATCGGTGATATATCGTAATATACAACACCTAATTGTATTCTGGTCTTTTGATTGGTCAATTGCTCGTTGATTGCATGCAAAATCCACTCTATTCCACTCTATGATATAGAACCATGGGTTATACTTTTTTTGTAGCACTTTCTTCAATGGTAAGAGAGCAGAGAAACCTGTCTGTTCAAAACAATCTGTTGCATGAGTGCATTTTACCCATCTTAATATAATATGTTGTATAAAACAAATAATGAATGGTTTCCATTCGTGCAATAGTGCAAATATTTCATTCGTTGAAAGATGTAATTTGTTCCATTCAACGAGGCGCGTTGAATGGAACATTCCATCTTTCAACTCATGAAATATTTGCACTATTGCACTCATAACCATTCATTATTTGTATACTGTCATACTGGCTAGCCTATAATGTACGCTATTTTCATAATAAACGTATGATACATTAATACATACACATGCTTAAGACAAACAAACTTGAAAATGAACACCTGATAATATATCCTTAAATTTATCAACTGCCTTTCGGTGAGATGTGATCAGTTTGAGAAATTATAAGATGTGAAAGCCGTTGGGCTCAACGTTGGGAATTAATATTTAACAGACCATAATGTTTATATTTCCCGTGAGTACAGGGTCATGAACTAAATACTAATTAACAAGATGGTTAGGTTGCATAGAGCCGGACTTAAGGTTGACGATTGACCTATATTGAGCAGCAATACTTCAGATAATTTAACGGCTGCAAAATTATACTTCTATCTTGACGTAGAGACCGCATTACTTTTGTGATTTAGTGGGTGAGTCAATGGGGCTTTTATTGGGCGTAAGCTACCTCAAATACATATTTGCCAAATGAAAACTGGGGACTTTCCGTTCTTACAGTAGCTTTGGGAGTAATTTACTGTTGGTAGTAAATATCATTCAACGATCTCCTGGAATCAGAGAGAAAGTTAAAGTTAAAAGACAATAGCTTTACATTTGGCAACACTTTGTGCTATTTTTTGTTTCTAAATGGAAGGATTAACTTCGGCTTTCACAAGTGGTCTTGGTTTTGAACCCAAGGAGCCCACGGTACAGTCTCACTCATCACTGCACAAGGTAAAAGGATCAGGTTTGTCCTCACAGGAAGAAAGAAGACGAAGAAACCTTCAACTTCAAAAAGAGTAAAACTTTCGTTCTCTTGATAATATTCTTGATATTTTCACGTTTATTTTTGTTGTTTGAAGAGCATGCATGGCAAAATATCGAATTGAAATATGTTTTTCGCAGATTTAGTACCCGTGTGTTTCGATGTATAGTTTGAACAAGTACTCTCAACGTTTGCAATGCACACAAACAACCTAATGCGCATAGGACTAGGCCTAGGCTAGTTACCTAGGCTATATATGTTGGTATGAAACAATATTAAAAATGTGGGAAAGTAGTCTCGAGGTAGATTTTGGAAACTGACAGCTGTGACAAGCTATGATAAAGTGAATGTCGTGGATATGAGTCAGCGTACACTAGTATTATTGTCGTGCAGGTCAACCACTCAGAGTACACAAATTTACTATGTATGGTAATGAAGTACTTAGTAGGGATTCAACACAAATGGAAGTCACATTACATTCTTTGAAACTAGGGTGGATAACAGGTAGTTCTTCAAAGAACTACAACAAATGACTTGTTATGTTGCAGTCATAGGAACCATATTACTAGGTTGACAACTCTGTCAGTAATATTTGTGAGCTGCTGTTGGAATAAATTGATGCGATTCTCTTATTCAGCAGGCTTTAGAGCAAATTGACATGACCTTAATTGAAAGGGCATAAGATACCCTATCCCCAACTTACAATAACAGGCTCATTACATAGCTCAGGCTAAATGTTGTGCTGCTAATTGATTTCTTTTGGACTACGGACAGGTGAAAATAGCTTGGAAACTTTGCTTTGGTCACTTCGGGCACGATCAAGTTAGTGGAAAATTAAGCATGTGTTAAGATGTCAATTGTATGTTCTAAGTAAAAAATATTGTTTGTTTGCTTTTTGCAGGAAGAGGGAAGATTATCTTGCACAAGTCCGGAAAATAGTGGAGAGTGATGACGAAGGCATCGAAGATGACGAAGAGGAGATGGAGTCTTCATCTAACAGACAAAGAAGAAAAAGGGGTTGTAAAAGACACATGGCTAATCAGGTGAGAATTGGATAAGTGTTCCTATTTAGATTTAGTTCTTTGTAATTCTTTTTACAGTTCTAATAACTGCTCGTTCAACATTTTTCATCGTGTTCAGTGAAAGCAGAAAATTTCGTTTAGTGGTGTTTAATTTTCAGTTTTGAGCTTAGTCATTGCTTTGAGGAGGCAAAGTTTATTTCAAACAATTCAAATTTGTTGAAACGTATAACAGCTCTCTTTAAAGGAATTAAACTGTGAGGGGGATGCCAGAGTTTTCTGATTGGTTTGTTTTCATGGTGGTGCATGCACTAAAAACTGCAAGAATGATAAAAGGCTCACTTAACCAGAATTGTGGTAAACATTTTCAAAATTTGACTGTTGCTTAATATCTTGGTTATTTTCAAAGTTCATAACACCTCAAAATTAACTTTCATGATGTAATTCATCTATTACAGATGTTAAATTGTAAGACTTTATTTTGATTGAATTATCAATGTTAAATCAATAAATTTTCCACAGAAGTTGGTAACAGTAAAGAAGGTGTGTTTCTGATGATGGTTGCAGTATGTTCTCTCTGCTTTTCCACATATATTTGTGATAGATTAAATTATATTAGTCACAATCACTATGTATTGTCCATGCTTTATATTTCATTTGGTGATACAATGGTGTTTCATATTCAGACCACTGCAAACTTATCTATAACCCATCAGTCATTAATGCCACCTACAGTATTACAACATGGTTTATCAGATTTTTTTATTTTTATTTTGTATTTATATATGATAGCTTCTTTCTTGATTGGTCAAATTTCTATGGTTTTTGTTTTTGTTGTTGTACTTAATACATCATTGCTCATTTCCAGCTCATGCTCTCCGAGTGGATGGTAGATGTACCTCCCGATTTAGATGACAACTGGTTTATGGTGGCCTGTCCAAGAGGCAGGAGATGTCTCGTTACCACAAATGGGGTAAAGATCATCACATAACTTCTAGTTTACATTATATTATGATCAGAATATTTTTATTCAGAGACAATAGGATTATATTATTGTGTATTTAGGCTAACTGTGGTAGCAAGTTGGATTTTGTCACCTTGCGGTACCATATGTAGGACTGGGAATCAACAATAATGTGTATGATCTACGTATTGTTGCTACAGATATTTGCCTCAGGAATATATTATGACCGTGAAGGAAAACAGCGACAACTTAGACAAGGGATTGGGTTAGTTAGATGTCGACGAACAAGCAGGAGAAATGTAGTCACATTGCCACAAGTTTCATGTTCATGTTTCATCTCGAAGATCAAAAACAAAGTCCTGCCTCACGTAGACTCCCTGGACCCTATAAATGCCAGAGTTCTCGTAAGAAGGTCATTTTATTCCTTGCATGTTTTTGCACACATATATAATACCACAATATTTTAGGTCAATATATATATTAGTAAATACATATAAAATAATACATTGGTAGATTTTATAGCATAAAATTAAGGAGAAACCTGTTACACTGAAGCATACTATAAAATGAAACATTTATCATAGGAGATATATAAATATAGAAAAAAGGTTTGAGAATAAAACAAGGATAGAAAGAAAGAGGATTACAAGGAAGGGAAGAGTAAGATGAGAGAGAAAGACGACAGATAAAGAGTTAGAGGAAGGGGGGGGGGAGATGGGAGGGGAGGAGAGGTGAGGTGAGGATATGAGAGGTGAGGTGGGGAGAGGAGAGGTGAGGGGACTAGTGAAGAAAACAGATAGAACCACTGGATAAGGAAGATATCATGATTTGAGAACTGCCTTTTGATCTTATTTTGAAAAGGTGTTAAAAGACTTTTAAAGTCACTTAATATTTGATTTAGCATTGAAGAAATTTAATTAACTCATCATTTTTGGTGATTGATATTCTTGAGGTTATATCTAACATCGCTATCATGTAATTGTGTAGTGACGACAATTTTTGCAACAATTCATGTAGACATAATCAGCTTGTTGTTACCAGGATAATTAACTAAAATAAAAATAATAAATATTTCAGTTTTAATTGTGAGACAAGTAGCTGTTCTGAGTCGTGGTATCCTTGGTCTGGACTCTGCTTTTGAACATTTTTCCTTCTTTCAAAATACAGTTTACTAAAAGAAAGAAACCACCAAAATAGCAATCGTTTATTGAGTTATTATATTTGTTCTATTATTGAATCATTGAATTTATAGATTAAAGTTTACTGGTCAAAGATGCCATAATTCTTCCATGCTTAAAATACACGAGAAGGTATAGTAAATGAAGACTACTGTCATAAACTTTTAATTTGTGATCTATCATTCAAAATCCTGCTCCTCATTTCATCAAATTCTAAACAGTTATGATCAGTTTGTAACTTTCAATCCCATCTTGCTTTCATGTCCTTCAACCTTTCTTTTTTTGACATTTCAACAGCCATATTTAGTTCTTTAAAGCCCAACTTTTATTCTATTCTTTCATCCATCAGGGAACCACCCGTGCCTTCCGGAAAAATGGATATTGCTTCAAGAGATTTCCGTCGCACCTTCCCGCAGGAAAAAGGAGAAACAGATCTGGTGGGTTTTCTTTGGCATATCTGTTGCTATCATGGCTTTATTAGAACTCTGTTTGCAAGAACAGATTGCCTTTAGCGCCCTCTAAGAGCAAAAAGTAAGTGTTTACTAGGATAGGTATTGAACCAGGAACCTTAGGAATACATGTCCAGTGCACTAACAGCTGATCTTTCTAGAACTTTGCTACATAGTTATTTCTTACCTGCGCCATGCCAGACATGCCATGCTAGACAGAAGTTAGCTTGCAATGCCACACAACTAATTCACATGCCAACTTCATTTGATCTAACTGGAAAGTTGCATGAAGAGGCTGATCCAGGATTTGAAAAAAAGGAAAGGCTGTGACCTTGAGGATATTGAAAGGCAACTGCAATGTAGAGGGATCTGGGTTTACATCAATTGAAAGAGAAAAGATAATTGGAAATGTGAAGTGTTGTATTCTAAGGCATATTAAGGCTATTCATGAGGTCTACAAGCAAGGCTGTGTTAAAAACCAGTCTTAATTTTGTTGGTGTAGAAAGATGGGAAGGTGGTCACAGGAGGTGTGTACACCCCCCCCCCCCACATGCCCCTGAATTTTCCATTGTTTATTTACTCAATACAAACATTGATACTATAAACTAAAATGTAACTTTAAATTGCACTCAACCTTACATATGTGTTCTTTACATGAAAAACCCCAATCTTATTTACTATCGTATTTTTAATTCAGTATTTGGTCCTTCTGTGCCAGCAGGAGCCTTTTCTACTCAAGAAAAGGTATTATCAGTGAATCTTATGGTGACTTTTTTTGCTGGAAAATGTTCTAAAATGATCTGATTTACCTACAGGTGTAAAGAATAATTAACATCGCTTAAGTTACTTTGGTTAGTACTCTCATTTGAACAACAACTGCATGAATTCCACTTTTATGTGGAAATGCTAAGTCTGTTGACTATTATGACTACAAATTGCTGAACAGGAATTCAAAAGTACAACCTTGAGTACTAGGAACAGGTACTACACATCCATGGACTGGTATAGTGGAACCAAATGTTAATTACACCCCAAAAGTCCTGGTACATTCACGTCCGACAAGCCGGTTAGTGTCTTAGCTGGAGGTTAGTGTTGTCCAAAAGCCTGTATTCATGCAGAAGGGAACATCATATGCACTTTGCTTTGTTTTAATTAAAGGAGAAACAAAACCCAACCATAATATTTAGCTTTACAAGCAGCTAAGTAATAACTTGTTCCAATTTGGAGGTATTCTACTTTTAAAAGTCATATCTGGGAGTTGTCATTTTGTATTTCTGTGATGTCATAGTGCTACTAGGCTCTGAGACCTTTCACCTTCCCATTGTTTCCCTTTTCATATTTTCAAGGTATAATGCTTGATGTTAAAAGTTATGTTTTTGTTAAAAGTTTTTAGATCCAGCAGTTGCAAAACCCATCTCCCATGAAAGAAACTAAAGATTGGAATAGATAAAGAAAGAAAAATATAGAAAAAGATGAAGCACGTATGGCTCGATGATGTCACATTTAGACTTGGTCAAGTCTTTGGTCTAGTGTAGGGAGAAGCATTTTAATCTGTGATATCTCCCAAGTGGAATAATATTTTTCTCAGCTGATTTGGGGAAGCTTTTCCTGGCAGTTATCTCTATCGCATAGAACAATTAATGACGGTTGGGTTTGTGTGTGTCCTTGTCGAGTGTTAGCTCAGTGGTTAACGCCGGTGCCTTTCAATCATAAGGTCCCAAGTTTGAGTCACTCCAAGATTATGTATGTCGTCCAGTTACAGAGTTGTTGACAATTGACAATTCATAGTCATGGACGATTAAATATGAATCTAAGAGACTGACTTCAGTCAGCTTGCGGCTTTGATAAACCAATGATGGCTTCTTCGCAAGTTTCTGCTTGCAGGAGGATCTAAAATGCATACATACATACACTCATACACACATACATACATACATACATACACGCATACACGCATACATACATACATACATACATACATACATACATACATACACACACACACACACACACACCCTCACACACACACACACACATACATACATACATACATACACGCATACAACCCTTCCTACCTGACACATTCTTCACATCCCCATCTCAACATTTCTGCCATTATATGAAAGGGTTTAAATAGTTTTGCACCCACTTTGCACACAGATGACACTCAAACATCACTGACGGCAAAAATGACCTTTCCTGCGTGAACTGTACGATATTTAATAATACTCTTTCCTTATCTCTTCTCCCCTTCTTTGCTACAGGGGACAGTAAACCTGTAATTTTGGATTGCGTCTTCAACGAGGCAGAAAAGACCTTCTACGTGTTGGACGTCATGTGCTGGATGAATCACCCGGTCTACGACAGCGACACAGAGTTCAGGTTCTTTTGGCTTCAAGCTAAATTTAGCGAGGTGCCAAATGCCAGTGAAATATCAGATATCAATCCTGTGAGTAGGTGTTTCATTCTTCACCAGCCAACCGTGAATTGCTGAACTTTTTCTTTTCAATTGCTAAATTTTCCTTGCGCTTGAAGAAAGAGTTTTACTCTGGGTGCTTGGGATGACATGAATATACTATACCCAACCTTTAACTTAAGCCTTTTATAGTGATTATTATTATGAAGTTCACCCAACTTTTTTCCTGACTTTATCCATATCTGAAAAGAAATTGGATAATAAACTAAAGTTTGCTGGTTTATCATTGTAATTGTCATTACAAAGTATTTTTCTGTAGAAATGCAACCCCCCAAAAAAAGTCACTGGTAAAACTATCCATACTTTGCTTTGTACTTTCGTAGTCATAAATAAACCGCTGAATTTGTCGATAGAATTTGAACTATTGTCAAGGCCATCCAAATCTTAAAATCCCCTTATTGGTCTCTGTGATAGATACCACTGTCGTGAACAACTTTCCCAAACCGGCAGACAAAGCTTACCACATCACAGATTAAATGTTCCTTCACACACAAGAGCAAACAGAGACTTGATCAAGTCTAAATTATGACATCATCGAGCCACACGTTCAACGTTTTTTTCATGTCTTCCTTTATTTATTACAATGTCTATTTTCTGTAATTGACAGTAGGGAAGAAACACATGCAGTACTTTGCGGTTATAAACACAAGAATGATTTGGTTTCAGATCCAGATGATCCATAATCCGCATAAAACAGTTTTTACCGTGTAGTTTATAATTGGATGATTAGCTCTTATAGATATTGAGTGGAAACCTTTCAGATGTTGTCTCTTTCTTGATGTCGTCATTGATTCTTTTGTTATCTCTAGTTTGCGTTTATTCCGTTGCCATGTTACCCTTGCTCCAAGTCAACAATGGAGAGTGTCATGGGGAGAGAGATGCCCTTCAAGGTACGGTATAGAGATTAATGCAACTGGTTTTGTTTCATGTAATTAAAAAAATATATATATAAATAACAATAAAAATTTAGAGTATTTAAACAAAAACATATATAATCCATATTTCACGTTCCGTAAAATTCAATCAGGTAGCTAACGGAATGCACTCTGTGAATGTTGTGAGGATATTTTGCCCCACGGTCGAAATTGTTGCATTTAATTATAGAAAAACAAACATTGCTAGATATTAAAATATGTTGTGAAAGTGGTGTGGGCCTTTAGATTCGGGATTTTGCTTGTATTGAAAGTAAAGGATGTTTATTTTTGGATATTAAATGTACCTATAAAGTGATACCAAAGTTTATAGAAATTGTTTCAAGCCTTAAAACAAACTTTGAAGTATTAGTTGACCAAATTGGGGTATTCCTTAGCAGGGATATCATGTTTCTGTAATTCCTGCCAGATTATCTCAGGTTTAAGCAAAGATTACGTTCTCTGTAAATGCTGTGCCATATTCCCTTCAATGACGAATGTTGAGGTTAACAAACAAGCATAGTTGCTAGATAAATCTACTGTGAAAGAGTTGTGTGGGTTTCTAGGTTACATGTTGAATTTATTTTCCAAGTAACAGATTTTTTGTAGGAATTTATATCCTATTTAAGTGATACGAAAATTGATAGATATATAGAGACTGGCCAAAAATTGTTACAAAATTGTAAGCATATTTTAAGTCATATCTTGGGGGGGGGGGGGCATGCCTTAGCATGATTGTGAAAATGTTATTAAAATTCTACCATATTCACAGTATACTTTGTGCTAAAAGTTACCTGTTGATGTTTGTTTTGAAAAGAAAGTAAAATTTAATTTTTTTTTAACATAGGTATGGAAGTTGCAAAAATTGCTAAATATAAATAAAATAGTCACAAATTTTCAACATTAGGATTAACCTTAATGCATGTTCTTGATTGTGTTGGGGTTTTCCTTAGCTGGTTATATTGTTGTGATGCTCATTTCGTTTGGAGAAGAGTGAGTTTAATCTCTCCAAAACAATGTTCAGTAAATGTAAGTACCATCAAGCAGTGTTTCGTTTCTGCTTCACTTTATAGTCCCAATAAACAATTTGTCGTACGTGTCTTCAAATAAGTGTTTTAAAAACACTTCCGAATATCCCCATTTTTTGGCTCTCTTTTATGTCTCTGTGAAGGCCGACTTGGATGGTATACTCTTCTACCACAAACAAACCCACTACACCACGGGAAGCACACCGTTGGTAGGCTGGCTGAAACCTTGGATGTTACCAGAAGTTCTACGTGTATCTGTACCACAGAAGTATATAGATAGCAAACCACCCGAGGAACCATGGAAACCGCCAAACGTACCTTCAGAAATGGAGTGTTCTACTCAAGAGCCAACGAATGCCAAACAGACAGAAGAGCATGCTGGGTAAATGCTATATCTTTTATAAATTTGCTTAATGGTAAATGTGGCGAACTTGTTTGTGAATGATCGCTTAAATATCACCCCCCTACCCAATCACTGACTGATCTTCATATTAATTTGTGAGGAATATTGTCTTGCAGAAAATATTATGCATAATATCTGTTTCAAAGTGAGCTGCTTTTTGTTTAAGAGGCATCTGTCTTCATGAAATGTCTACAGTTATTGAATCACTTTAGCGACCTATATTACTTCACTTTTTTCTGTTTCTTGAAGATAAATTTCATGTTGTGTTTTTTTTCCCCCTTTAACAGATGAAAACAGAAAAAAACAAAGATGGGTGACAAGTTCTTGAAGACAAACAGTGGTAGGCAAATTTTTAGTTTCAGCATTTATTTATTTTGCTTGTTCCAATTCTTCAAAAACCACATAAGAGAAGCCTTGGGCAAATAATGCAAAAGTAAAAAATAAACTTTAATTTAATTTATTATAAAATAATTCGAAATGAAAGTAGAATTTAAAAAGAGAGAGAGAGAGAATAGAAGCAAGTTTGGCACAGGTTATAGAACTTAGAATCAGGACAAGATGCCCTAAGTATTAAAGCGTGAATACTTCCATGGCACATATATGGCATATTAATAAAAATTAGATTTAGCATGTTTACTCCACAGCTCATTCAAACTTCCAAAGTAACTATTAAAAACAAACTATACCAATATACAGAAAAATAGCCAGTTATTGAGTCAAATTACTCTGTAGTGAATCTTTAGTTTATGCCCTTAGTGGTGCATCACATAGGTTTATGACCTCGGATTCTTGCAGTGACCATTTTACATGCACACTGAAAATGCCATCTAAAATTGCTAGGGTAGCAAGAAACGGAAATTTTGTGGTATAAGCCATGTTTAGCTAAATTCGGGCAAATGTGCAAACGACTGTATACTGTATGATACAGAGTACTATGGTACAAATAATATGCTGTTCTCGTGTATCAATTCATCGTTGTTGATCATATCAATGGAATGATATATTGATTTTCTTTATATGTGATTAGAAAAGGTAAAACCTCTCTACGATTAGCTCTTTGAACATGATTAATACCTGTGTTGAAAATACAGGGATATAAACTAGAATCCAGTGATGATCAGTTACCGTGCTTATTTGTGTTCCCATGGTGACGAACGTCTAGAAGGTGTCTCTGTTGTTTCATGGTTTCATCAACGACAGTCTTATATTTGTAATAATTGGTAGGTTTGATGACTTTGACAACCTTTTGCGATCAGGTATTAACGTGATTAATACCTGTCTTGAATACGGTCTGGGAGAGTCGATTGATGATCAGTTACCATGCTTATTCTTGTTCCCATGGTGACAAACATCTAGCAGGGTATCTCTGTTGTTTCATCAATGGCAAAATCTTATATTTGTAATAACTGGTAGGTTTCATAACTTTGGCAAACTTCTGAGATTAAAAGGGATGCTTTAAAAGTTATACACATCTTAATAGTTGTTATTATGCAAGACTCATGTATGTCTCCGTGGTTTGCTTCAAGTGCAGGTTTTTTTACCTTTAAAGATTCGTCTTAAAGAGACCTGTATTATCTTAGTGCTACTTTGCATTAAATGACAATTTGAACATCTAATGGATAGTGATTAAAGAGGCTAGGAGCATTATTATCCATTCATCATCCGTCGTTTGCTTCTATTGGGGAGGTGTCCTTTCAACTTATTCAAAATAACTGTAGAATCTCCCATGAAAATTGTATGAATTTTACAATTTCTAAACAGTCACAACTTAACTATTTAGTTTCCTGTTTTACAAGGTTAACAGTTAATCATACACTCCATGTTTTTACCTGGTGTCTTAAAAGAGTTAGGATCTGAAGTTTACCCACAATGCACCAGTCGCTCTTGGAGGGTTGCTTCAAGGAAAAAGTTATTTAAGCTTTCTTGTTGGACAGAATAATGTAATAACAGTTGTAAAAATTCCCCCGTCTTTTTAAAAACACTTTCCAAGAATTCACATTTTGGACTATGATTTCCATGGTCACCATGTGGTTGCCATTGTTACCATTTCTGCAATTTATGGATTTGACATCCCATGAGGAAACATTTCCATCGTTGTACAGTCTCTTAGCTACTCAGTCAGACATTGCTTTACAAAAATTTGTATAAATTTTTACAAAATTGTTCAACTTTACAAAGAATTGAACTTGTTTGCAAAAAGTTACAAACATTTCAAAGAGTTTATTTGCAGATCATGGATCAAAAGTCTGCCTTCGAAAGTTGACTTTGAAAAGCCTCAACTGAGCTCCTAGCTTCAACTAATTATAATATTACGGAAAGAGAAATTTTACTAAAACAGTTTCACATTAAATTATCAGAAAATTAATATTTTCAAAACACAGGGGAAGAAGATTCAGTCTCCATAAAGATATATATTCAGTTAAGCAAGTAATAATTTCCCGTAATATTAATGGTAATTTACTGATTGTGAAAAATTAGAAATTCAGCAACCCCCAGAGAAATTTTGAATTGTGCTTTTGTCGTAATATTTGCTAGTTAGTTTGTATAATAAATACTTTTATGCACAATTAGCTTCTGAAGATGGTGATGTTTATTCACATCTTAGATTTTTATTCATTTTTGGAAAATGCAAGACTTTTAAACTCCCAGCAGCATCAAATTCAAACTGTAATACAATATTTAGTTTTCTCAAAGTGGAAATTGTGTATCTTGATGAAATTCTGATGTCAAGTGTTGAAGAAAGCAATTTAAACAAATAGCATTTTCAACCTTAGTTAATTTCTTGTGGCATACAAACACCAAGATTATCAGGAAGTTAAATTCTCTCATATTTTGTGGAAATGACACTTACCACATTTCTGATCGAGTTGTGAGTGATAATAAACTCATAAAATATACCTTGATTTGGATTATGTTGTTTACCATATCAACATTTTACATCCTAAAGCTGATAGGTGTTATGTTATCCTATGTTGACAGACTTTTGTTTTCTTGTTACAAAAATGGGAGGATTGTTCTGCTGTCTTGTGTTATTACATATCTTGTCACTTGAAGTTGGAAATAGTCTTAAAAAGAATATTTCAATTGGAGACATGAATGTAACACTTTATTTATGTAGAAAAGATTATAAACGGTTAGTTAAAACCCTCATTGCGCAGATCTTGTCTATAAGAAAATCCGCTCTAGCTACCCCACTTTTTCCGTAAAAACTGGGGGTACCCTACCTGACCTACCCGGCCAATAGCTCATTACTTTTTATGGAAATAGTAGGGTATCTAGGACGGATTTTCTTATAGGCAAAATCTGCGTAATGTCATCTCAGTCTCGAATCTCTAATTTGAAATATGGTTGATCTTGACTGACTAACCCCCATTCGCACCCCCTCCCCTTACCTGCTATTTGAAGTGGGTCATAGTAAGTGGTCTGTGATGTAAAGTCATGACAGATGTTGTTCAAAAGTGTCATTTTCCTAAATAATAAGTTTTCTTGTAGATTTTAGTCCTTGAAATATGATACATTTGGAAGTTAGTTTCTTTGTCATTGTTTATCGTTTCCCTGTCAGTGTTACCATTGTTCATTTACTTAAAAATCATTTTCTATTTATTTGAAATATCATCAAGATGGCAGCTTACCTCTACTTCCCTTCTTGTTTACATCCTACCAGCCAAAGTGATCTAGAAGTTTTGTACCAGATTGCTTAAACTTGAACTATCTGCTTCAGCTCTTATTCCAATTATATGAATCTTTAAAATCTTAAAACAAAAGAATTAGCACAGCTCGGTGACAAGATGCATTGTTTTTGCCAAAGAAAATAAAGAAAAAGAAAAATAGAAGACAAAGAACATAGTATAGAGAAGAAATAAGGCATTTTAGGCTGGAAGCTTCTTAGCAACTCAGTTGGAAAAGAAGCAAATATCACATTTTCCTAAGATTTTAATTCACACAGGCCAATTATCTTAGTGAGCAGCAGACGGGTCATTGTTGAGTAGCGTCCTTTCTTTATCATGACAACTCTACCCATAAGATAGCCTACCATGCAGACTGTATGGTAAATTCAATCCTAGCCTTAGCAAAATGGAAACCAAGAATCTACTACATTATAAACTCTATATGTTAACTTTGAATCCTAACCTTATCCAAATAGAAGCAGGGAGCCTATTATACAAGCTCTATAGTATTTATTGAATCCTATAAGTTTACTTTGAATCCTAACCTTATCCAAATAGAAAGAGGGAGCCTATTATACAAGCTCTATAGTATTTATTGAATCCTATAAGTTTACTTTGAATCCTAACCTTATCCAAATAAAAACACTGGGAGCCTACTGTACAAGCTGTATAGTATTTATTGACTCCTACCCTTAGCAACAGTCTCTACTGCACCCTTTGTTTGCCCTTCAAATAAAATTGCTGTTTATGAAGTTGTAACCATTTATCACACAGACTACCAGACTTGACATGTACTAAGCAAAAAATATTCTTCTTTGACTTCTAAAAAACCCCAGCAGTTCTGTGCTTGGATCAATCCTTTATATTCCTCTCTGTATTAATTATGAATGCTTCCCTGTTTTTTATTATGTGATATGTAAAATTTTATAATGAAATATATAAATCTATCAGACCTTTTGTTTATTACTTTGAAAGGGCGCGTACATTTTAAAAACAAAATTAAAACCCCTCCTGGTGAATATACAGTTCGGTGTTTTAATTGCTTTTCATCAGTGATCATTTGGTGAGATATAGAGGGCAGTGATGGTTTATACTGGTATGTGAAATTAGTAGATTGACAAAGGTGGATTTTATTACTAGTATTTATCTTGAGGACAAGGTGGTTGCATCATATATGAAATATGAAACTTTTACAGCACTTTTCAGTCAGTCTAAATGTTTACTGTCTATTTTCACAATGCTTTACCCTGGTGTAAGAAAAGATAATCCACTTTAATTTTCATCCATCTACACCCTCATTATGTCCTGAAAGGTCAGTCCCTATGTCACCACCCCCACCCCATTCCCGCACCCCGCCACTTTAGACAAATTGCAGCTTCTACGTACCACTGCTTCGGAGAATTCGTGAATTTTCTGATTTAACCTTCTAGAGTGTTTTTGAAATTTAAGAATAATTCTCATTTGTAAAAGTTGGGATATCCTTCAATCCAACTTTATAGTTTGTTAGCAGAGTTCCACCTTCGATGATTGTACCTCTCAAGTTGTCCTTCCACCTGCCGGCTGGCAGGTAAATTTCACGATCTTTGGCTCCCTGCTCTAGCACCGGGGCAACCAACAGTTGATCTCCGATTAAGAATTCCGAGTCCGACATGAGTGCCCTCTCGTCGTTGTCTCTGTTCCACCATATCGGTCTTATAATCGGATCACCTGTTGAGAGGAAGAGAACATTATGTGGGTCACTATGCTTGACCTTCAATTATGTCACTTCCTGAAAATGTCATGAATAAAAGTATATCCTAATTACACAAGAGCATTGAGATGAATTAGGTACATTGCATCACCACAATCTTTAGCATTCATTTATTCATCATCCTGTTAGAGCAGGGGTTCCCGAACTGGGGTGCATGAAACCCCCAGGGGGTGCATGAATTCATCCCAGGGGGTACGTGAGACGTTTCTGAAAGTCAAAACTAGAGTACATTTTTGTTGAACTAAAATCTGATATATCATATAATTTAGTAATGTACAAAAGTCGTACCTATCAACAAACTCCACAATATTACACTATGAACTTGATCTTTTACGAAGCACTTTTATGCATATTATAGTATAATAGGGGGTTCGTGGACAACTCTGACATCCACAGGGTGTTCGTGGGGGATAAAGTTAGGGAAACCCTGTGTTAGAGTCTCCTCCTCTTATAAGAGGAAGTCAGGTCTCTATGCTTGACCCTGCATGATATCATTTCCTGTAATTATGAAGAACACCTGCAACCACAAAGATAAAGGCCGCTGAAGATTTCAGCAACTGGTTGAAGGCATTATATAACTGTTCACCATATGAATACATTAAGTGCTTAATTGTAGCGGAATTTCCAAATCATGACCAGGCTCCTAGGGTCGGCCACATGAGGCTGTCCCTGTCACACATAGCTACTCATACCACACACTTGCTGTCTGGTAAAAAGTGGCAAATGTGGATTTCAGTTCCTATATATGAATGGTATCAGTGCACTATTAAGTAAAGTAAATGACTATATACAAGGAGAACTTCTGTTGAACAACTTAGTAAGCACCCACATAGTAACATGTATGACACATTACTGGAGATTACCGTTCGAGTGAGCTAGTCACCACGCAAGCGCTTTAAAAGGTATACGTATTTATCAACATGACTCAAGTTACAACTCCAGACTACCAGTCGAAAGCACTTACTGAGTTTTCTTCGTCCGTATTCCACACACTGAATATTCATCAAACATATTCCCAACCGATGGATATCAAAGCAACTGACTGGTAACAAGCATTAAATAACTACATTACTACATCTCACAAGCTTCTGCTCATCGCATACTTGAACTGTGAATACAATATGTCAGGTATATATAGATCCTTCTGAAGCTTTAGACAAGTTGAAGTGGAACGATGTTTGCGCCTCTCCAAGCGAGAAGCTTAATTGCTTGAGTTATGTATAATCTGATTATAACTGGAAACTTGATGGAAGTAATTCTACAGATTATGTCAATTCATCTGTGAGCAGCAGCTTACATCATGGTCAATACAATTGCTAAACATGATTAATCTGAACAAAGAGTCGAGCCACTTGCGCGATGTCCGTCAAAATTTTGTGATGACGTATGCCCTAGCAACGCATTTGACAGCTCAATAGACTATATAATGTCTTATCTGTAGTAATTTTAGGTGTTTTGTTACATAATCCTTCGCCAAATAATTGGCAATCGAAAAGCTTTAAAAACCATATAGACTCACAACACGATGTACGTTTCCATAGGTAGACATTTTCCTTGACATTACTTTCATTATGAAACTGTTGAGAATGTTAATTTACCAGTGCTTACATTACACCTCCATGAGGTATGAAATGATTATCTATGATCATAGCATTTATATGGAACAGCAGCACAACTGTCACACATTTATATAAATATGTCCAAAATATGATTGTCTACGTTTATTGTTAACGAAAACTCACCACCTGTCTAAAATGGACGAGACTTTTTCTGAAGATGGATCACATGGCACAAATGACCAAGACAAATCAATTAATGTCATTTGTTATGAGTTTTTTTAATTGGGTACCTTTTATGTAGTTATGATTTCCACAAAACTAGCACTGTACTTAACTGTATTTAATTAGGCATGAGTTTGGTCAGCCTATATCAGCTAAGTAAATTTGATGGTAGGTAAAGTTTAGTGATGATAGAGCATAATTGTTTCTTTAAAGGCTAGAGATGATGATCCCAGGTTTGAGTTTGCTTTAAATATATGATTTAGCTTCAACTACATGATAATGTTCATTGAAATTTTAGTTGATTATGCCAGAATAAAGTAGATTTGTACTTGAAAGTTCTGGAATTAGAACAGTTACTAAGCTCTGGAATTTTCTTTTTGCTTTTATTTCTCTAAGCTTGCTGTATAATAATTCCAGTAAATGGGTAAAATATTTCATGAAAACGCTAGAAAGAAAAAAAATTGATGTCTCCTCCTTTGACTGTATCAATTCTAATTTTTTTCGTTAAAGGCTGTTTAAATTAAAAAAAAAATGCATTCAAACAAGTCGCAATAATTTGATAATCTCACATGGCAACTACAGTATCTATCAGTGCAGCTATATAACACATTATGCAAATAAGTATGCAAATAGGTAACACACGCAGATGGCTGTATAGTTGTATATACAGGGGCGTATCCAGGATTTTCTAACCCGGGGGGCGCGAATTACTATCTAAGCGGAGCGCCACCATCGGTTGGCGCGGAGCGTACAAGAAAATTTCTGGTTTTGATACCCCCAAGATCACCGGAAATGGCACTTCTCGTGCTCGAAAATGACCAACCAGATGTACACTTTTGCCTGAGAACCAAGTATTTTCCAATAGTTTTTTTTTCCATCCATAACCTTTTTGAAGATTGTCACCAGTCACACATCATGTTCGACCTCATTGCATGTCCTGTGGATCATTGCTTTTGTAGGTGATTCTACGTCACGGCCCACAATATCCGAAAGCCCCATCTTTTCAAGGTTTTAAGCCCATTATTTGTTGAGAATTTGAAAATTCACATTTCTCGTGAATAAAATCACTTCAAAATGTTGCACAAAATTCAATCTATGGACAACCAATGTAGAAAAACCTCCTTCAACCCCTAACAGACAGGTAAAAATTGCACGGGTAGAGGGAAATATGATGAAGAATGTTGGTCAGGAAATTTTCGAAAATTCAGACCCAGTAATTTTCACATTTTCACGGACCGTACGTTACACGATGCCATGCGACGTAGTGACCGATGCTTCCTTATATGATATTTACATTAACATGTTGAACGCGCGCGAAGCGCGCGAAAAATTTTGGTTATATTTTTCGGGCAAGTCGTTACAGCCCCCAAATCCAATTGGGCTCCTACGCCTTTGACTACACACATAGACAGTATTGAGGCTGTTCATCCTGGAACATGCATTTTCATGATCACTGATATGATGTGATATCTGCTCTTTGCTTTACAAATTCGAACAGGCGTGTAGCGAGTTATATGCGAAGGGAGGGGCGAAGCCTGTAGGCAAACTATCTAAGCGTAGCGCCACCATGAGTTGGCGCGAAGCGTACAAGAAAATGTTGGCCGAAAATACCTCCCAGATCGCTGGAAATGACACTTCCGAGGCCTTGTAAGTTGCATCTAAGCATTGTCTATTTTGAAATTACTAGCGATATCATAAAGAAAATTTGCTCGGGGGGGGGGGCGGTCGCCCCCTTCCCGAAATGCGTCATGTTCCCCGACGACTCGGTCGAGTTCAAGACCAGCCACAGTTGGTTCCATTGCACAATTGTACAATTGTTTAAGGCGTCCATACACACACGCGTTATGATAGACCATATATAGTATATAGATACATTAGTGAGAGAGGAAAAATGGAAACGTCAAAAATGGAGTTGGCGGTGTAAGGGGTAGGGTGAGGCGCACGTCCCTCCGTAATCCTCGATCTGTCACTGGCTACCCTGTGTATATAATAGGGATCAGCGCTTTAATTATGACTGTTCCTCTTTCTCTTTCTCTTTTTGGCGTTTATCTTCTACTCTCTCCTTTTCTCCTTTTTCTCTCTTTCTTCTTTTTCTTTCTCTTCCTTCCTCTCCTCCTTTTCTTCCCCCCCCCTCTTTTTCCCTTTTTTCTTCTCTTTCTTTCTCTCCTCTTTTCCTTACCCGGGGGGCGCGCGCCCCCAACGCCCCCCCCTGGATACGCACCTGATATACCATCATACTCCATGTTGCCATGTCTTGACAACTGATGGCATCGACTTATTCATGTATCCTTCATCTCCGAACATGTTTGTTTAACTTGTTTTTTTCGGGAAGTGACTAATGACTGTGTGGTTTACATCTCCAAAGTGTTGACGCTTAAAATGATGACAGTGTTCACGATAGCATGGAGAAAACCAGGGCAACAACAGCGTTCTAATTAAGTGGTTCGGTGTAGCTTAATGATCTCATCTCAACTTTCTTGGTAACCATGGAAACTATCAATATTTTAACATACCTGTCATCTTTTCATGATGGTATGAATCTCATCTCATAAAATACGTATTAATTTATAGGGAAGTTGCAATTATCTGGATATGTTTTTGTTTATTTTAATAACTAAATGGATGCTTTTTTGTATAAGTCTAGTTTATTTCAGTACTAATGTTACATTGTGGGTCGGTCTCTCCCATCCATGCCCAAAATCAACAGAAGGGTGCTGGCCATATCGGTCGTATCTAGTTCTGCAATGACTTGACAAATTGCAGTCTTTGACTGCAGATTATATTGTTTTACACCATGAGTTGCTCACCAGTAATATATACACTTTTGTTTTTGTATTATTGAGGAAGAGAATTTGTAATTTTCAAGTTAATCCAACTGTTTTAAGGACCTTCACTTGTGCTTTCTGAAGCATGTGTTTCTAGTTCAGCAAAAATACACAAGTGGAACCTTGAACTAGTTAATCAGCTCGAATCAGTAAGCAAAGTTCATCGGACATGTTCACTACTTGTGAGCGCTTTGACCCGATCATGTTACTTAAAAATCACAGATTGTTACACGGTACAGATTAGGCAAATGAGGACCAATGTGACAGCGCCCTCTATTATAAGGCTGGTGAGCCCTATTGTTTTCTACTTCTCGTTAATTGTCGCTCAAGCAACATGCATAGTATCTATTCAATTGCTCTGTCATATTGTTTTCTTGGCTAGCTGGTGGACAACCCCTTTCCCCTTTATATCTTGGTTTGTTATTGAATCAGTCTTTATCAAATTACCCCTGTCCCCTTTATATCCCTGGCTTGCTAATGAATCAGTATTTATCAATTACCAAAAAAAAAATCCCAGATGCATTTAGACATCAATGTTGAATCACATGTTAACAGAACCCTCCCCCCTTCCCCCATCCCAAAAAAAACCTCAGTTTGATGGATTAAATGAAATGAATGCTTGGAACCTAATAAAAAATTCTTCAGGGTCAACCAAAGGGTTTGTGATGCTTTGAAATACAACACATTTGTAGGACTTATCTTTGTCCTTACCGTTGATAATTGCTTGTTGGGCCCAGGTCTTCATCATCGAAGACACTTCCTCTTGATGGAACTCAATCATCTCCTGCACGTACGTAGTAGCGTTAGGACTTATATCCCAAGGCATGACGCAGAACGACATGACCGGGAGATAAGTCATCAGTTGAACCCATCGGACATACAACTCCTCGTCCAGCAGCGGGTGATTGGTGTCGTGCCCAGCATCGATGGGTCCACAGACTGGAGGGGGTATGACGAAGGGGTAACCTAATATTCCATGCAACAGAATCGCCGGTATGATACCTCGAAGACCATTCTCGCCATGCCAGTTTGGTCCCCACGGGTCCATCTGAATAAAGAGCGGACTCTCTTGTGATCGGTGGCCGCATTTCCTCCGCCCGGACCGACCCAGCCTGTCGGCCACTTTTGTGTAAAACGTGCAAAAGACAGTCGGGTCGTTGTATCGGTCCGGAAACTGATGGAATTCAAAGTGAGGTGGCATAGGCATTCCGTACCCACCTTCGAATACCAACGAGGTGAATGAGTTGACTTTCCTAAACCGTTGCCATCTTTCGTAGAGCCAATCTCTAGCTTCGCTATTAGTGACGTCCAGTATTCCAGAATACGTCCCTCTCCATTCTACGAGTGTAGGTGCCAGCCCACCGACATCTCTGATTAGAAACATTTTAGACGCTAAAACAGCAAACGAGTCAGATGCTACATCAAAGTACGGACTGAGATGCACCGTCCAGTTGAAACCGACGCTGGAGGTTAGGACGTCCGTTGAAAGAAACTTTTCCGACTCTAAGTGGTTGGCTATATATGCCGGTGCCTCCAATTCGATATCTCCACCGTGAAAGCCGTTGTACTTCAGCAGCTGCACGAATCGTAGAAGACTCTGGCTGCTGATATTTGGTAAGTTTGTAGCGGTGTGCCATATAGGCGTGGAAAATGACTTTGGGTTTGGCGTGTGAGTCGGCGGTTTGAACAATGTCCTCATGGCATGGCGGTGAGCTGCCGTGATGTTATTGGATATAAAGACTTTGTAGATCAGTGCCGGATAATCGTTGAGAGGGTTCTGAAACGGAGAACTCAGGGCCTCGCTCCTGAAGCATAACCTCTGGGAGTGGTTGTCGTTAGAACCGACGTAGAGGGGAACGTCGTCTTGCACGACTAAAGAAAGCCCCGACGACGAGAGCCAGAACCTCTCGAGTATCCCTCCAAACGATTCTGCGCTCTGGTCGTTCCCTCTGGAGACGAACGGCTGCATTTCTATATTCGTCCGGTCTAACGGCCAGACCGGTGGAGAGGAGAGGCTACCTCCGTACCAGTGGTCGTCGCCCATCAGTATGCAGTCCTGTAAGGGTGAATCTAACTTTGCAGAGTACCATTTGATCTCTACGATTATAAGAGCACCTTCCTCCTCGGAAGTTATCTCCATCCTAGCTAGCAGTTCGTTATCCTCTCCGCTCTTCAACCAATCGATGCATATGGCGTCCTTGAGGAAGATCTCCTCGCACACCAGCGGGTAGGCGTCGCCCGGCAGAAGCATCCCGACCTCTGCGCGGAGAACTCTCCCGCCGGTCAAATTTGTCAGATGCAGTTCTTGAGTGACGGGATCGAACCGGATGTGGCCGGCTCTTCGGATGCTCATCCGACCGTGCTGGGTGATGTAGTACCAGGAGAGGAAGACAATGATGCACGTAGTGACGGAGAGTACACACAGCGCTCTCCTCGTCTTCTTAGCCAAGAAGGTGGTGGATTTCACTTCGATAGACGGGGATTTACGCAGAAGAGAAATAGTTTTGTTCGGAGAGGTTGAACTCATCTCCACCTCCATTTTGAGCAGGTCCATCGCAGTCGCTGCAGAGAATTCATCGTATTTATGATCTCGTAACCCCAGTTTTGCCATCGATCGCTGCTGTTTTCCTTAGCTTCTCGACAGAATTTCACTGAAAAGAGAAAAACAAACGGTGAAACTTTTGATACAAAACTTTTAATGTAAGGGATATGAATGAAGTTGAAAGTAAAATCACTTTGAGAAACAAGGTAAATGAAAGTTAAGCAATCATCATAGTTTCCAACAGTTTCATAAACTGAGCATGTACTCTGTCTCCATTTGATCCGCCAAATAATCTTCAGAAAATGAAGATCAAGGATCAAATATCGAGGATCAAGTTTACTTTGGTACTACTTAATAGTACCAATGATTTCTGTATGTCTGTACGTTGAAATGCATATCCGCAGAAATGTCCTCTGTCGAAAAATTTTGTCACGTACCGGAAATCTTTAAGATTTACTTACACTTCTATTACTGGACAAAAAATTTATAACTCAATCTAATTTTGGAAACTCATTTCTTACTGAAAGTTGTGAATGAGAATTTTTACCATACATCCTACTCAGTATACACTAATTCACAGATATCAAGTGGGCTTCTGGATTAAAATATACCCATCGTCGACCATGGTTGCCTTACTGGCAGTTAGGGGGCCCTGGAATGTTTGTCTGGCCTAGTGTCCACAAAAAGTTTTAAATTTATCGGCCTGGAACGCAGTTATTTACAATACTATAAAGCCGCGGCCACATGTCAATATTGGGATAAGTTGAATGGCTTATTTAGTTACAGTTCACGTCAGGCGGCTAGCCAATGTTCAGTTTTGGAATTATATTTTACACTTTGAAAGACCATTTCAGGTGGAAAAGCAGTGGCTTAACCTCCTGGATGGAAAACCCTTTAATTCCTCAGCCAGTCAGTTCTTGAATCCTTGAACCAACAACTTCCCTGATGCCAGTTTTCATTGCAGCTGGTAACCGCTTTTATCCGCTCAACCTTAAGGACTGGTAAATCCAATCCCGACCAACTACCCGTCCGTGACATATCATGAACTACACATGGCACTCAGGCCAGCAATGGTGTCACTTTCCTCCTTCGAAAGTATATTCACTCTTTCGGAGTAAAAATATCACACTTTGGCCGGCCGAGGTGCTAATTCAATCACACAGTTGTATGTCAAAACTGAAGCACCTGCCGTAAAATAGAACATGTCTTCACGACTACTTATTTGGGGAAATCTCTGCAGTTCTTTAATGATATTTCTATGTCATCTGCTTGACAAAAAAGGATGTTAAATGGGATCATAATTTCATTCAGCCGCTGTGAGAAAAAGTATAATTTGGGAATGAATGAATGAATCTGAGCTGTAGTATTTGAGATCAAATGTAAAGGGGATATATGAATTATCTACGAAACACTATCCTTTCTTAAATTCCCTTGTACCTATACAATACCTTGTTAATAAGAAACCCTGTACTCGTTCTCTCCCTTGTGGATGTATACTCATACTCTGTAAGATCTCATACAGTGGAAAATCTAGTTGGCTATAGATACAAACTGTGCAAGATGATGTACTTTACTCATACACATGCTTAAAGCATTGCACTCCGTATTGTACGTATGGCTAGCAGAATTCTACCTGTACACATAATCGTGCAGTTCAAAATAACTTCAGTTCTGGCAGGAAGCTATGTGAACCTCCGTATTCCGTAAATTTGGGCATTCTCATGTTTGTTTAAAGGGTAATTAATTCATAAAATCCTAATCCCCCCTCCCCTCCGAGAAGTGGTATGTTATTTTAGCTGAGATCTGAAACGGCTATTTTTAGAATGTCACGGTGGAAGGGAAGCCGACAAGATCACAAAAAACAGTAAAGATTTCCTACGTAACCCTGTCTACGTGCCCCTCAAAATAACAGATAATTTTCCCTCCTGGAGCGCAGTTTTAGAATGTTTTTCCTGAAGATGTCCTTCTCCAGCGCTGCAGTAGCATTTATCTTTCAGCTATTAAGCCAAGATAAACAGTTGGGGCTCCTCGGTTGTAGAAAAGCTGTTTGGCACTACGTGAAGCCTCTTTAGTGCTCGCATAGTGAAAGATAAATGGTGGAAGTAGGATATATCAAAATGTAACATTTTGTCGTTATGTATTTTTAATGGGAAATTTACTGTCTTTGATTGACATCGTGTGCTTGTAGATGTAAAATGTGAATTTTGAGGAAACTGAATTGACATTTTGAATTATGTTTTGTACAAACAAAAGCATGAAAGCAAGAAACTAACATGCTGAGTTAATTAATGTGATAGATCTAACTACACTAATAATATGCATGCTTGTATTGAACATGTAAGTTCATTAACAAAACAATCTTTGTATTTTCAAGATATTATAATGTATAGAAGTCATATATATACCTTATAATTAATTGCATTGCAAAGCATTTGTGTTTTGATATTTTCTTAAGTAAGAGGACTAATATAAATTTAAGAGTTTATCCTATGACCTGACAGGGTTAGATGGTGCTGATTTTACAGCCTCTGATACCCTTAAGCACAATATAAACTTGTTCCCCCTCTCCCCTCTCCCATTGCCTTTAATTATAAGTTTTGCAGGCAAAAACCAAAAATAGACTGTTTTTAATGCCTGGAATTAAAATGGAGATGGGCTGGGCATATCACAAGATACAAAGATAAATAGATGGTCAAATATGGATGACAGAATGTCAGCCAGGGAATGGAAGAAGAAGAAGGTGGAGATAAGGAGGAGATGGAGAGATGACATATCCGAGTACGTAAAGACACCAACATGGGCTAGGACAGCACGAGAGAGAGACAGATGGAAATTGTGCTTAAGGAGGGCTATATTCAACAGAGGATGAACAATGCCTGATGATGATGATGATGGCCATGACCAAGATCATATCATGATGATGATCATGATCATGATGATGATCAGGATCATGATGATGATGATGATGATGAATGCCTGGAAGTGTTCACAGAGGCCCAGCTTGAACTTGGAGGCCCCTATATAGATAATCTGGCACTGACTGGGATTTTTTGTATAATCTTGCTAGATACGATCTTTCTTACGCATAAAGCTTCCACAAAATCATGTAACGTTATGGTACAATTGAATTATAACGTGTACGTGCAACAGTCTAGCAACGGTGTAATATATATGTCTCAGTACGATTCACAGGGTCTGCGGCCCAGCTGTTTGAGCACAATCAAATTGCTATTTTTCCACTTTTCATTGGATATTGATTATCAATTCACATTGAAACTAAATGAGAAGTGACAGCATCTCAGAGAAAGTTTAAATTTGCTTGGACACACTGTATAGCTCTCTCTCTGTCTGAACTTGATAGGAATTCCTCCTGCGGTCATAAAACCTTTCAGATTAATAAAAAGAAAATTAGGAAACAAAATATATATTTTGAATCCATCCAGACTTGAAAGTTAATCGATTCCTCTGTCATTGTTAGACTTTCAGGTTTCTCTTTTTTCCTCTGAACAGAGAATTTCCACTCTTTGTCTTTTTCTAGAGCAGTTTGGTAATGAAAATTTCTTGACAAATACTTTATATGCATACAGGCTTTTCCAATTACTGGTCTACGAAGCCGACTTCCTGAATTTCAATGGGTTTCTTATCCTAGCTTAAATATATGCCCGTAAAGAATTGCCCCTGACTCTATTGCTAGTTTTAATAAAAAAGACCAAAACAGCTCTGTCAGTAGATAGTCAACAATGTATCTAAGCTATATATTATTCAAAAGAGTTAGTAATAATGCATGACTATACCGGCATACAATTTAGCTCCTTCCAAAATTTGTCTCGAGTATTGGGAATAGTTATCAGTGTTTTTTGTGATATGAAAAATGGCAGGTTAAAATTATGTAAATTTTTGTTCGATACATTTTGTGCAATTTATAAATCATGCTATTCTTTGTTTCTGTGTAGTAAGAGCAAAGAAAAGCTCTGGCTAGAATGGGATTGAAACGGTCAATTAACTCAGGGTTGAAAGTGATGTGCCCTACTAACTGAATAATCCAGCCTCAGTTGCTAGAGGATGGGTGGGGTGGAGGGGGGGGCGGGGGGATGACAAGGGTGACCGCTGACTGTGGAATTATTAAATATGAGATAATTCTATTTCACTACATTCCACAAACCACTTAAACAAGTCACACATGAACGTCAATGAAAGGTTACTGTTGGCTCAAAAAAAAAAAAATCTGATAATTATTATTATTTATTGTAAAAAAAAAGCATCCAATCTGCAGATAAATTATTATGATTTTAAGAAAAGAAGAACAGCATTTAATGGGCTAGAAAATATTAACTTGTAGAAGTTGAAAATACTTCATCTATTTTATATCACTATATTGGCAACTCTCTAATACTTTGCAACACTGTTACAATAGTGGTCTGAGGCTATATTAGGAAGCTGGTATTGTAGAAATAGAAAAATGCTAATGGGATTTGAAGGGTGGAAAAGGAAGGGGGAATTTGAAGGGTTTGGTGGTGGGGGAGGGGGAGGGCTTATTAAAATAAATGATTGAAAGTCATTATGTAAGTGGTCATTACACTTTAACTTTCTAGCATATTTAGGCAATGCATATTTGACCACACTGTACAGATGACCTGTAGCCTTCATTACTAGAGCATGACCTGATTGTGCAGGTTCCTCAGTTAGAATTCTTGCCACGATAATCATGATGTTGAATCTACGAGACTTTGTCCTTTTCTTTCGACAAATATAGCACAATATAACAATTGCCTCCTAGCGCAGTACATTAGATGAATGAAGAAAAGACCTGTTAGAATTGCAAATTTCCTGCGACCTCTTTGAATAATTGAGACAAGCGATAGTGAGAGGCACACTTGCATTTTCTGAATTTAGGTTATGAAGCTATTGTAGGACCAATATGCTGTCAAAGTTGACTTATTTAAAATGATAGCTGTTTTTTGTTTCTGACCTAGATAGATCGAGCATACTTTCATCAGTTCAGTTTATCAAATTTCCATTTTTAGAATAAACCCTAAAACTCCTCAAACTTGTCAAATGTTTGTCTCAATTTTATTTAACCGACATTCATGTGGGTCACAATGTGACGTAAAAGTTATTTTGAGATAATTTCCAGGACAGTTTTCCCAATACTACTACACATACACACTATACATTAACACACACTACTATGTATACATTAACTATACTATACATTAACACACAATATGATCTAAGTTTAGTATACAGAAAATTACGATGGCAAACTACGTTAAGTTTTACTTTGTCCAGATAACCTTTAGTCACCACTATGTATGTCCAGATAACTTACCTGGTATTAATATAATTAATTACTTAAATCCAATGAAACCAATTTGGTAAACATTTAAGGCTCAGAATAAGAACATAATATGGTGAATGGCCTGAACACTTGACTTGAAAAGTTAGCAGCTGTTGTACTTTGACAAAGTTTAGGAACCCTTCATGACATTTTGTAAAATCACAAAAACAAAAGAAGAGAAAATAGAGATAGATCTTAAAAGTCCTGTAAGGCAAAATCGATGAATTGGATTCACCTGTATGCATGAGAGCAGCTCCGAGCAAGCATTTAAATCCTGTCACTATTAGGCCGTCACTAACTCCCTCGTAATGTGGAAGCTTCTAGGTAATGCTTAAAGTACTGTTTTGTGTTGATAAGGTTGAATTTATAAAATTCTATCATCCTCAATAAAAAAAAAAAATCATTATTTAGATGGCCGTTAGCTTGGCTAGACTTATTTTAATTTAGCATTTATCAATTTCAAAATTTATCAATTTCAGAATTTTTGAAGTTTTCCAATTTGGGTTTATTTATAGTATGTTGTCAAAGTTTCGGGAAACAATACTCATGAATTACTCTGACACTGTTTCACATTAAAATACAAGGCTGTAAAATTGTCTTGACAAATATTATTTTGGTGATATTCTTTATTAAACTTTGTTAAAACTTCATTCAAACTCAAAAATATGCATTTTTAAAGCAGCTGTTATGTGTTAAATTTATTTTAGTAAATTTAAAAAGCCATGTCAGAGCAGCTATATCTACATGACTTAATATTTACGAGTTAATTTGAATATTTATGTGACTTAATATTTACGAGTTAATTTGCATATCTACATGTGACTGAATATTTATGAGTTAATTTGAATATCTATATGACCTAATATTTACTGGTTATTTTTTTATTTCTATATGAACTAATGATTACTGGTAATTTTTAATATCTATATGACTTAGTTTACAAGTTAATTTTGTTATTCAAAACAACAGAAGGAAAAATATGAAACAAATCCTGAATATTTGAAGCTCATTATAATGTGCATCTGAGTATTAATACTAAATATATGTGGTCATTAATGCACTACAAGTATGGTAATTATTGCCAGTTACAAAAGTTAAGTTTCTGTGGGTTCATTTTGGTATGTACATCTTCAGTAGTTAAAATCCCAGATCAGAGCAGCTTAATTTAAGCTACACTATATTGAAGTTTAATTTCCAAAACAAGCTGGGGAAAAAACTGAACATTTCAATCATATCACTTGTATTTGATTCATCATTTTTAAATTAAAGTGTGTGCCACAAACAATTGTTAGGATCCATTACAATCATTGACATATATCAAAAGTTACATTTTGTATGAGAATCTAAGAGGATACCTCAATTTGATGAAGTAAATCTTGAGTTATTCTCAGTATAAAGTATCAGTTTGTATAATTAAAGAGATTGGGGACAATGTAGGCATGCAGCGATCCGCTTTAAATAACATAACTTTCGACCATAATTGCATCACAGAAAATGCGCCCGGCCGAGGTTGGCCTCCTCTAATCCGTCTGGTCTGTGGAAGATAATCGAGTTTGGCGTTTCTTTATGCCTGATTGATTCCTGACCACTTCCAGAAATGATGCTGCAAGAGCAAAACAGCTGCTTCTTTCAAGTCTTATGCTAATGTACCTATGCTGTCAGAGTATTCAGTGAAAAAAACTTGAGATTTTCAGTCAGAGAATTCATGCAATCAGAACTGTAATATAGTCATAGCTGTTCGTACCATGTACCTCTCCTTTTTTGGCTTCTTTAAAGTGATGCACTGGTTTGTGGATTAAAGAGAGCAAAAGAATATTTGCAAGATAAAAAAAAATAGAAGAATAAAAAAAAAGAATAAAAAATCAGTTTTCCAAATCAGCTAAAGAATAATTATTTGTGTAATTATGAAGATACCAAAGCTGCTGTTGCTGGATACAATTTTGTTTCTAAAATTTGATTGTTATATTTAAATTCATCGCTAAAGTTTACCTGCAAGTCTAGCCTCATTCTACAATTGCTCTTGAACCTGTCTCCTCAATATTAACGACTCCCATTTAACAAAAAATACACAACAATTGGTATCACATTGTTGGTACTACGTAGCTGCATCCCTGCTGTTACACCCCCCCCCCCAATACCCCATCAATACCGATATATACATTCAGAACCATAACACAATGTGTATTGCTCATTCTGTATGCTATATGAAGAATGTGATGTATGCGATCTTCCCCCATCCATATCCCTGCCCTCCCATCCCATATCCCTGTACCGCTCATCCCATATCCCTGTACCTCCCATCCCATATCCCTGCCATTCCATATCCCTGCCCTCCCATCCCATCCCATATCCCTGCCCTCCCATCCGATATCCCTGTACCTCCCATCCCATATCCCTGTACCTCCCATCCCATATCCTGCCCTCCCATCCCATATCCCTGTACCTCCCATCCCATATCCCTGCCCTCCCATCCCATATCCCTGTACCTCCCATCCCATATCCCAGCCCTCCCATCCGATATCCCTCCCATCCCATATCCCTGCCCTCCCATCCCATATCCCTGCCCTCTCATCCGATATCGCTCCCATCCCATATCCCTGTACTCCCATCCCATCCTTACCCATTCTGTGACCCAACCAAATTGATATTTACTTTAACCAGGCTTCAAGTTTGAATATCTACAATCCATAACCTTTGTCATTTACAGTATTACAAGAAACTAAAATAGGCTCAAGTATTATAACTACCAATTTGAATCAAAAGTGAAAATTTTCTCACTTTTTTGTAGAGACCTACGGTATTTCTGCATTTGATGATTAAATTGTTAGTGAAAACAAGTATCAATGTTAATCTTTGCTAGAATTAAAACTTTCTTTTCATTATAGACAAGGTCCCTGTTTGGAGATGCACCTCTTTAAAAAATCCCTTTTGTCGCTCCCTCCAGTTTTATACTCAGTGAATCTCTTACATCTTATTTATTTAAATTTTTATTTCGAGGGTTAGATTACAAACTAAAGTATCAATTACACATGAGCAAGAAATTATTTATATCACCTGAATACGTAATGTAATTCTCGGCAGATTGTAGAGAGAAAACATGGAAGTCAAACCTAATTAGCAATTCAAATTTCCCAGATGGTTGAAAGTTATATCACGGTTGGACCTCACTTTTTGAGAAAAATCACATTGAGAAACATGCTAAATCCCAAGTCTTCAGGTTGGGTTTTGCTATCTGTTGCTATCGGTAAAGTCAAGAAATTCCAAAAGCATTCTTTTATACGATATTTAGGCATCGCACCATAGCTCTCTCAATGCAGGATGCCAGTTCTAGATGTACAATATACCTACATAATGTAAAAAAAAACAGTGCATGAGTATAATAGAAACTGCACCTGTAGTTGAATATATAAGCTAAACCATTTATGTTAATAATAGGTCACAAAAGCTAGCTTTAATATGGTTTGATTTAATACTGATATTTTATAGTCCATATTTAATTTTCAATTTTTTTTCAACTCCAGATGGTGTTTAAAATGCAGTTTGTACAAATATTTGAGTATAGAACAGACTCAAGTATAAATGAACCATACAGGTCTGTAAAACTGACCATATATAAAGGTAAATCAGAAGTTAGGGAATTTGTCACTTATCGCTAATTTGATTGACTGGCATGAAGATTTGCCTTATTTGGGTTTGATCTTCACATTTGTGTCTCCTCTCACACTCTCTTGCCCCCTCTCCACCTCTCTCTCTCTCTCTCACATGCAAATATTTGCTAATTATAGCATCATCATCCACTCAACTTAAAGTGAAGTATCACCTTTTCCCCAAACATGTGTGTACAGTAGATCTTAGAACAGCCATCAAAGTTAACATGTCCATGGCTTTTCTCTTTGTCAGCCATGAGAAACCATGCAGATCTTTAATTTACAGGTCATCATTTATGTGTACGTGGAACTTCTCTTTGCCTTGTTTTTGTTAATGGTGTTATTTGCATCTCCATGCAGTCTGAACAATCAATCTTTTATTTTTACCATTGATCGCTAGACGGCGCCAATCACACCTATCTCCATCAATGTTGTAGATTATTTTGTGCTGGTCAGGAGTTTGCAATTTAGGTTAATCCATCAACTTTAAAGGCATAAATATTGATAGAAACCATGCAAGCATAACATATACATGTATACAAGATTTAGAAGTTGTTTTTTTTTCACATAAAGCATGGTTTCATCAAAGGGAAGAAACCCAACTATTGGTCAGTGGAATAAAGATCCTCAAGATTTTATAACCATGAGCCACCAGACAGCTGAATGAAAACCTTAATCCGATTGGGAGATATCACAATTTTCATGTTCCTTTATACACTAGGCTGAAGACTTGATCAAGTCTAAATACGACATCATAGAGCCATGAGTGCTTGAAATGTAATGCTTTTTTTTCTTTTCTTTTCTTTTTTTAGTTTTTTTTTTTCAATTTTTAATTTCTATAAATAGAGATAGATTTCGCAAATGCTGTGTCTAAAATCCTGAAGTTTTGTTGTTGTAATTAAACAAAAATATTAATTCTATCAATATCGATAAATTTGCCAAGTGGCCAACAATGCTTATGTTCACCATGAAAACTATGGCAAGCATTGCAAACTGCAAAGAGAAAGTAAACGATTGATTATGACATCACACATCAACAAAAGGCAGCCCCCTCCCCCACACAACTGTCAAATCTGCTTATCTTCCCACAGGAACATTATTTGATATGGGGAGAACTAGAGGCGGTCATATCTTAAAGTCATTTAGATCACATATTCAGAGATAACTATGATGATTGGGTTACCTACTTCTGTAATTTTACATTTTATCAAATAAAAGCTTAATTCCACCTGGCCACAGTTGATTAGCATCTGACCTTCGACAGTTGGAGACAAAGTCATCAATTATACTGAGTTATAAATCGTTATTATAACTGTTAATTGGCAGTGTTTTCTGTAATACACAGGTAATCAAGTGTTTTATCTGTTGTATTCATCTTCTGTTGATATGTGGTTCCTTTTTGATTCACTAGAACAAGTCAAAAGCAATTTGTTCAAATTTATGCATCACAACGATGGTATAGCACTCAACTAAACCGGCTACTCTTCATTGGTAAACATCAATTAACAAATAACAGCTCTATTAGAGAAACAGTTATGGTTAAAAATGTCACGCAAATTGTAAAAATTTGTTATTATGCCAGATAGAATTATAGAATATAGTTGAGGATACATAAAAAAAAAAGGGACAACTCTAAGCCTTTTTGGCCAGCTGCTACATTCTAGAGGCACTTCTCATTTTGATCAGTGATAAAAAAAAAATAAAAAACCCCCAAAGAAACAAATATTAACAATTGGGCAGTGCAAAATTATTGTATCGATACCCAGAATGGAATAAAAAGCTTGCATATGTTTATTTCATATTTTTAATATATTTCATATTTGTTTCGTAGAAGTAATTCTTATTGTAGTAGAATATTAAGTCATTTCAAACGTTACGTTAGTTTAAACAAGAAAAAGACAATACAACAGAAAGTTACCCCGGTGGATAAAACCTGATCAATGTGAAGAGTTTTGTCAAGAATGCCAAGCTACTTATTCGTATGAGAATTGTCAACAATTAATAGCTTTACAAGAATTCTTGCATAAAACCTATTTTTGTCCTTGAGGCATATGCCTATATCATTCAAGTTGATCTGTTTTGCCGCTTATGTTCAGTATATACTTGAAGTATATGAATATATCTTTCCACAATCGACTATATGTTGAACAACTTCCGCAGAAAATAAGAGTTTGTTGTAAGTTAGCATCACAAGAGATGTTTAATTTCAGCAAAGTTTGTCAACTTTTCCAAAATTACAGATATGAACAACTCTACGCCTAGACCTACAATTAGCCTCGGGGTGAAGATTGTTAATAGTGATATTATATGATATGATATGATAGTTTTCCCTAAAACTCAATATGATATGATATGATAGTTTTCCCTAAAACTCAACTTGCCCAAGCCTCTGTACATATTTAATCTAGAACTCATGAATGGCATACTTAAATCGAGTTCAATGTTTCATAGAAACCATGTCCTACGTTTGAGTATATAGTTAAATAAATGATCGTCATTATACTGCTCGTTAGTGCCAAACGATCATTAGTAAACGATTCGATACAATCATCACCCGTTGAATCATATCATTTCATTTAGTCAATTCTTCTTGATGACTTTGAGACATCAATAAATATATTTCTTCACAGTAATCGTTCGTGCAATAACGGCTGATTCTTTTAATAAACTGAAACTTGGAACATTTTACCTTTACTCTAGTAAAGGTAAAACAATAATAGTAACAATAATTCCAAAAGCTATCGAAATAAATCTAAATCTGCAGACATTCAAAATAGATCAGCTCTCCCTCTCAGGGATCATTTAAACAGGTCAAGCTTATTGTTATGTAAATATTATGATGATGATGACCCAAATAATTTGTATTACTTACATTGACATATATATCTCAGCACTACAATCTAATGTCTGCCTCACGATTGTCCAGTCTCAGGAACATCTATGAGTTAGTTCACAGACGTAGATGATTAATCATTTCTTTTGAATTTTCACCGTCATTTAGAGATGTACAGAGGATCAGATCAAACATCCATAAAATTGATGCAAGTCACCTAACCGCAGGCTTTTAATACACACTCAATCAGACAACACGATATAGCTAACAATCGTCTTTGCATATGCGTTACTCTGGTAAAAGCTGTTATACTCATTAAATGGTAAGGCTTAAAAATACATATTGTATCATTTTGTATGTGTATTTTCCATTTTTTATTTGAAACTCAATCCAAATCATGTAATTATGGGGGGGGGGGGGCAAAAAATCGCATAACAATTGAAATGGCACTTGTGCTGGTAAGTGGAATATGTTTGTACTACATACCATAATTAATGCATTAAATATTATAATTAAAAATATAATATGATACCATGCAATAATTGGGACACTTTAAGCTTGCGGGATGAGTTATATGCAAGTATTACTTTTAAGAATCAATATTTATATGCAAATCATCATAATTAGTATTTAGTACAGTTCTTGAGTTTTCTTTAGATTCAACATGTAGCCTTAAAAGGATGTCTTCAGATAATTGTTGAAATGTTATCACAATTAAAACATATTTCTAACATGTGACTACTGTACATATCATGTTAGTCTCCTTTGGATTCAACATGTAGCTTTAAGGATGTCTGTAGTCAATTCAGCATGTAGCTTTAAGGGTGTCTGTAGTCAATGCAACATACATGTAGCTTTAAGTATGTCTGTAGTCATTGCAGCATACATGTAGCTTTAAGGATGTCTGTAGTCAATTCAGCATCTAGCTTTAATGATGACTGTAGTCAATTCAGCATCTAGCTTTTAGGATGTCTGTAGTCAATGCAACATACATGTAGCTTTCAGGATGTCTGTAGTCAATGCAGCATACATGTAGCTTTAAGGATGTTTGTAGTCAATTCAGCATGTAGCTTTAAGGGTGTCTGTAGTCAATGCAACATACTTGACATAGCTTTAAGGGTGTCTGTAGTCAATTCAGCATACATGTAGCTATAAGGATGTCTGTAGTCAATGCAGCATACATGTAGCTTTAAGGATGTCTGTAGTTAATGCAACATACATGTGGCTATAAGGATGTCTGTAGTCAATGCAACATACTTGACATAGCTTTAAGGGTGTCTGTAGTCAATTCAGCATACATGTAGCTTTAAGGATGTCTGTAGTCAATGCAGCCTGTAGCTTTAAGGATGTCTTTAGTCAATTCAGCATGTAGGGATGTTTGTAGTCAATACTCAATACAGCATACATGTAGCTTTCAGGATGTCTGTAGTCAATTCAGCATACATGTAGCTTTAAGGATGTCTGTAGTCAATGCAGCCTGTAGCTTTAAGGATGTCTTTAGTCAATTCAGCATGTAGCTTTAAGGGATGTCTGTAGTCAATACTCAATACAGCATACATGTAGATTTAAGGGTGTGTGTAGTCAATTGATCACTCTGCCCTTACCTGATGTTTGCTCCAATTACCATCAAATACAAGAAGAATAGTCATCTTTCCTTCCCTGCATCTCAATTAAGATGTCATATATGATTTACTTTTTACTCATTACATTTGTTTGTCCAATTATTGACATATTCCGTATACCAACCATGCGAAGAGTGAACACCGTCATTGCATGAGAGCTCATATTAAGAGAATTCAGTCCGAACAACTGAAGCTGAGACAGTGGATATATCACATTAAATAGTGGATTGATGCAACCGGTTTTGACTTTTTGCAATTTGTCATAATTTGCTGCTATATAATGAAGCATAAGAGGTTTTTTTTTTTTTACAAGCCCAAAGATTGCCTTTCATTGTACCCTTTTATACTTAATTTACAAATTACAAACATCCGGCTATAATATACGTGCGTGTTAAGCCAGTACCCCATACTGCCCCAGGCCAGATTGAAATCTACTTAATATGCTAGATGGTTCTGGGAAAACTTGCCATACGTACAGTAATTTACCATCCAACACAAACAGTAGTTTGAATTAGTGTCAAGTAACGTGTCATTGAGATGTATTGAGTTATTTTCATTGCTTACATGTCTCCCCACAACATAAGCACTCACTCTTTACCCTGTCTACAGTATATGACCCACCTCCTGAAGTCTCATCCTACCAGCCAAAGTACCTGACAGTGATTAAATGGAAGGAAATTTCTATAGCCATACAATAATCATAGGTATACCTTCCAGATGATGACTTAAAGGCATTGAAGACTCGCCCCAAACCGCGTGCCGCCCTCTGAAAAAGTGAACTTTCCGTTGCTTGCGGTGTGAAGTTTCTTTCTTGTCGCTACAAAATGCAGACAGTAATGAAACGTGATACCTTGTTATCTTTTATCTGGACCTGAGATGTCCATCGCTGCTATGTACAATGTGTTGTGGGTATTGACGGTAGCTGCATGTATTTACTGTACACTAGTGTCTAATTACCGACGGTAGCAAGCTGTGTGTGTATTTTCTGGGATCGTTGGTGGTGTCTTAACACTTCTGTTACACCTCATTCGAAACTAGGTCAGATTACCGGCATCAGACGTTTCTTTGTGCGCGAGTCTTCACTCCCTTTAATCCAAACCATGCATGCGAGCAAGAACTCATGTAACCTGCAGTAATTATTAATGCTGTTTTAAGACATGCATATAGTGATTTATAGATGGGGCTTCAATATTGTGTGCAGTGTTACATCAAATTTTCTTATATAAAACGTGGCAAGGAAGCACAAAGCCAGTACTGCCTTTTCTGGTTAAGCAATTAGCTGAATTTTAGTCTCAGTTTTATAACGGATCGTTTGTATTACGTATTTATCTGACAATGATATAGGCCCTACTGTAACTAACAAACAATAATTTACAGTTCTTAATATAGAAAAGGAAATAATAATATGTAAATATGGAAGTTTTGGTATATTTTGGTCATCATTGAGACATGGCAGATGTGGCGCTAGTTATTAGGAAAGTGAATCATGTGTTTATTTTATCAAGGAATGTTGGTGTAATTCTATTCAGTAACTACTGGGTTTTATTTGGGTGGGGGGTAAGCAAGCCCAGGCACGTAGCCAAGGGGGGGGGGGGGCAAAGGGGGCAGCCCCCCCTTGAGCATGTTTTTAAAAATTTTTTTTAATGTTTTTATGATATCGCTAGTAATTTCAAAAGAAAAAATGCTAAGATGCAACTTACAAGCCCTGGGAAGTGCCATTTCCAGCAATCTGGGAGGCATTTTCAGCCAAAATTTTCTTGTACGCTTCGCGCCAATCATGGTGGGGCTACGCTTAGATAGTTTGCAATGCCGAATCTATGGCTCTGATAGTTTGCCTACATTTTCGCCCCTCCCTTGGCAAATTCCTGGCTACGCGCCTGAGCAAGCCCCCAACCACTCCCCTCCTCTTCCCCTTCCCTCATTTGTGTCTTTTCCTTTGTCAAAACCTTGATATGATGTGGTATTGTTATGACTTTGATCTGAAAACGATTTCAAATGTTTCTTTCTGTTAGTCTCTAGATGTGGAACTGTTCAGTTACAATACATTATATAGTCTATTCTGTTATGCTTGGAGACTTATAGTACAGGTCTACAAGATGAATAAAACAACAAAACAGAATACCACATTACTTCACAGAGCTGAGAGCCGTGATGGTTCTGCTGTGTCTGGGAAACATCAACTTTACATGAACACTTGTGAAGTTTTAATATTGAATCTTAAGTTAGTAGGGGAGTAGCAATCTTTTTTTCTGTTTATGTGCAAATTTTTATTTTACCGACTTGAATGGATTGAAGAGGTTACAAAGTGTTACGGGGGGAAAACTGGTAAATGGTGAAAATTAATTCGTAGGAAGCGGCCATAGCAACCACTGGCAAATATTAATCCCAAGAAATGCACAGTTCTTTATCAATTTCACATAAAGAAGAGGTAGTTTCCTTGCAGCTAGAGCATGTTTCTGTTACTCTATGAGAAATTAATAAGCAGCATTTCCATCCCCTACCTTAGAGAGAGAGTAGGGTTGAATTAACTGTGGGAATTGAAAGCTTAGTACATCTGTGGGAAGTGCTCTTATATACTAGTCTATTAAATAATACTATTCTTCCCACATATATGCATTTTACGCTTTACAATCCCTTTCATCCTTTTCCTCATTATGAGGATCCACTATATCCATTTGTACATATTTTGAAAGCTTCTTTTCACTTTAATAAGTACCCAAAAAAAATCACAATTTTGCACGAGCAGATTTTATTCTTTGAAAATTAGGCAACTTTAAAATTAATTATTAGAATCTGCCTAACTTTGTCAGTCTTTCTCAATATTTTCTTATTCCCCTTTTACCATTTTTTTTGGGGGGGGGGGGGTTGGAATAGGGGATTGAGAGGGGATTGTTGTGGGGTGGGGGGAGGGATTGAGAGGGGTTTGTTGTGGGCTTGGAATAGGGGATTGAGAGGGGAGTTGTTGTGGGGTGGGGAATGATTGAGAGGGGGTTGTTGTGGGGTTGGGAGGGATTGAGAGGCCAGAGAGGGGGTTGTTTTGGGGTGGGGAGGAGATAAGGAAAGGTTAATCTGCATTTTATTAATGAGCTCTTACTTTTCTGTCCTATGTGGTTATGCCGCTAGACTTACTCTGGAGTTGTAACAAACTTTGAGAAACAACTATGTCTAATTTTCAACCAGCATTAGATTTTCACCAAGTTTTGAGAGAAATAAGTCAATGCTGTCAATACTTTGGTTATTGTATTACTCATAAAGAAAGAAAGACTTGAAATTTGAAAGGAAATCTAGTTGCCATGGTTATAATATAATTTTCTTTCTACCAGTTTTTAGCTCAGCTGAAAGCCTTCAGTGCATAAACTGTTGGTTCTTTGTTTTTGCAATGCGGTATTGTTTATCCCTAGTGACAACGATCTACTGCATAAAATAAGTTTGTGTCCAGAGTTTCCACTTTGAGGGAAATTTTACGGAATACGACAGTATTGGGAAATATTTCGGGGATTAACAAGGGGAGGTTCGCATACACCCTACAGTAATTAGGGCTAATAACTGTTGAAATCAGTTCATTTCGGGAAATAGTCACTGGATTTCAGGATACTGTATGTAACAGTGCAATGCGGGGAAATTCATTTCTGAAATTGCCATGCCATGCCATGCCATGCCATGCCATGCCATGCCATGCCATGCCATGCCATGCCATGATGATGTGTCCCACTTGCATTATACTCCCTTGTAAAACAATGACTGGCCATAGTAAATCCGATATATATATATCCGATATATATATATATATATCCGATATATATATATCCGATATATATGTATATCTGATATATATATATAGACTTGAAAGCTCTGTTTTGATTTAGAGTTTGTTACGTTAACTGGTGAAATTAATAAATGACGCTTTAAGGATTAAAGATCCTGTACTTCAAAACATTGTCCATAACTTCAGTCAACTATAGTAAAGAGCAGAATGGGAGTGATGAACATATAGGCAGGTTTACTACAGTAATGAATAGAATGTATGTATTTAGAATAGTATATATATTGCTAATATAAAACACACACAAGTATAAATTTATGCCTGTCATGGCTGCCTAAATGATCTATTTCAATGTTAACAGCTTCAATCACAATATTATGATACTCAGGTATTTCTTTTCCACAGGAATTAGTCATGTTGCAAAGAATGAGCAAGTCAACAGTTTTGTTGATCAACAAGTCCTCACAGGATCGTACATAAATAATGTTGGCCAGTACGTCTCAAGTAGATGAGCTACTGCTGTATATATGCTTTGACCTGCTACTAGTTAATGTTAAAAAACTCTCACACACACACAGACAGACAGATTGATATGAACAGAAACTTGAGAGGACTATCTGGTGGAGTTGATCCAAATTTAAATTATAATTCCTTTTGACATCTCTTCCTTAATTCATCTGGAACTTTGGTTTCCTTGAGTCTTGCCTCCGGGAGAATTGGAAATTCTCAAATCGAAAAGAGATAAATTTCCTTTCAAGTAGCGTAATATGACATCATATGGCCACCAGTGATTGTTTTGACGTCAATGAGAAGTGCTCTTGGAAGGAAATTTCTCCAATTCCTGTTCAGAAAATTTGTGCCGCTAACCGAAAAAACATACATGAAACATCTTATCGGCCTTTCATATCTCAAGTTAAACTTGGTGCCTTAGAGAATGTATCACTTTTCATAATTTTCCATAGGGATCGGCAGGGGTGGTCGATATGCGTGATACTTTTTATGTGAAATTTAAATTTATGAAATTTGAACCGTAGATTGCCGATTGGCAGTAAGTACTCTTGTCATGCTAAATTTGAAGCCCGCAGAAGTGCCAATTGCTGCAAATGTTAACGTCTAGTCTCGTCTTTAACTCTGACATAAGACACTTTAAATAAAGTTGTGAGAGTTTCATTCTTGTAGTTAATGTTTTTTTTCATCTCTCTCTATCTCTCTCTCTATCGACTGTAATTTTATTCATGACAGCAACTCTGTTTTGTCATGATGAAAGTATATAATATAAAATACAGTCTCTAGCAAAAAAATCTTAAGGGTATTCTGGAGAAAGTCACCAACCTATATGACTTGAATTTGACAGGTGTGCTTAAAACCTTGAGTGTTTGTTGTTTTGAAGTCAGAGGCCAAATTTAGAAATATCCTCTCCAGTCACGTAAAACCTATTGAGAATAAAAAAAACCTTGCCTTAGCCTCTTTTTTAATATCTTAAACTTTGATTTTTTTTTTTTTTTTTTTTTTTTTTAGGATTATAGAAAGTTGCTCAAAGGACTTGGAGGTACAGAGTTGTAATGTATTGTGTAAATTTGAAGAAGAGAAAGGTGAATTTGAAATTGTGTTTATGAAGTTAGATACCATATATGTAATAACAATAATTATAATTAGGCAGTTAGTTTACGATGCACAAGCGACCAAGCATTGTGGGAGAAGCCCCACAAGGGCTTACAACTTTCACGTTGGGTGGCTTCCAATTCAAAATTTTAACTCAAATCTGGAATCCTTTTAATTTAGAGAGTCATTTTTTAGAGAGTAATTCAGCTGGGAAAACCATAGATTGCTCTGGGATGGAAAACCCACCTTACTATGACCTGGCCGGGAATCGAACCCGGAACCTCCCGATTGCTTAATCCCCATTGTTTGAAATGCCACCGCCTTTATCCACTCGGCCACAGGCCGGTATGTCAAAAGTTGGATCATGTTGAGTGGGCAGTCTGCAGCAGTTTGCAGCCATGACATAATCCTTTAATTGTGCTGTGTAGTTTTAAACAATAGGCACTCCAAGCCAGATGAGATAATCCCTATATTGTTTGATATTGGTTCATCCTAGTTGGATTTTGCAGCTGCTGCGACTGTCTTTAATGTTGAGACGGACCGCTATAGTGTTGCAATATATTGTTTACTCACTGAACTGTCATTGATATTGTGGGTTATATTGGGTAATACATTTATATGTACTTGTGACATTAAAAATTGCATCGATTAAGTGATTTGTCAGATATGAGATACTCCCTGATTCATTGACTAATAATTTATAACAGGATGACTAGTCTGTGATGATCACAAGAAAATAGATATTTAGCAGTTAAAAGCAGTTTTTAATTGTGTCTGTCTCAGTGTTCCATTAATCTTTAACTAGGTATATATTAAAATGTGATGATGCTGAAAATAATATAGTTTGGAAATAATAACTTTGCTTAAAGATGATGTTTTGTAAACCTCTCTCGGAAGTCTATGAACACTGTAAACCACTCTCGGAAGTATGTATACACAGTAAACCTCTCTCAAAAATCTGTGAACACAGTTTATCTCTCTTAGAAGTATGTATACTTTTCTTGGAAGTATATAAACACTGCAAACCTCTCTCGGTAGTATACATACAGTGTGAATCTTTCTAGAAAGTCTATATTCACTTTAAACCTCTCGGAAGTCTTTCCACACTGTAAACCTGTCTTGAAAGTATATTAACTGTAAACCTTTCTCAGAAGTATATATACACTAGGATTACATAATTCACATAATTGAGCTACAACTAACTCTTTGAATTTTATATTTTGTAGTAACTATGCAGCTTTATATTGATGATCAAAGCGGCAAGCTAAGACAAATCTAAAAAACATTTTATTGTGTCTTGAAAAACCGACGTTATTCTCAGAGGTATTGCGGTACCGCTTCTTTCATCTAAATATGAAAACTTCAAAGACCTAAATAGAGGTTATATTGTTGGTATGATATCCCTTAGAAATGAATTGGTAAAAATGATCGCAATATGAGGTGACTTTTCTATAGATTGAAATTGTATTTGTTTTATCATGGGAAGCTCTATTAATGTGAATATATATCACAGTTAATTTACCCCATCGATAAACTAACTGTGCCATGCTTACTAATTAGTGCACGGCTTATAGCACAATTTGATATCAGTCCAGGAGTTTCTTTCTAGTCTGAACTATGGTTTTCAAGGGAGACATAGATGCTATGAATATTCAATATATATGCAAATGGTAACACCCACTTATTCCCTACCCCTTCACATATAATTTTCATACTATAGGAAAATGTTTTTGTTTTATAATGAAGGATATGGACCTGTATGTAAAGTAAATGCATTCATTATATGTGCTTTTGTTTTGCACATATCCCTAAAATTAAACCTAACTGAAGGCCTGTGATAATAATGGGATAATATACATATGCACCTTCCTATCACAATAAGGCATAAATTTAAGGTTTATTATATCCGAAGAACTTAAGAATGGATTTCCATTCATGACCAAAAGAGTTCATCATTTCCTTCATAGTTAGATCCATCACAAACGAGAACTTTTCCGATAGGCAGACTATTCGCAATTGCATATGTGGATAATGGAATTTAATATACCTGTACCATTGTAGTTTCCAGAGAGAGAACATTTTTTTTCTTAGAACTTCAAAACTGTATTCTAATAATACTTCACATTATGTCTGGTCTTTCTGTCCTGATAAATATTAATATTAATAAATATTATCGTAGTAGCTAATGTTTACAATATTAATGACCCGTCAGAAAAGGAAATTATACATTCCGTAAATAATTGTCATGTTAATTTGCTCTCAAATCTAGCTATTTCTACACCATTCAGCTACAGTACAGATTATATTATCTGCTGTCATGGCAAGGTACAATGGAAATTCATTACTATATGAAAATTAGATTAAATTTCCAAACAGCCCATCGGCAGTCTTTGAGGTGGTTCACATTACCAGGAAATCCAATCAGCAAACTGAAACCTTTAAGCAACCATACAATCTGTCATGTGGTGAGTTCATGACCTCATGTTTTTTATCCCTAACGTTCGAAAGAAAATTTGTCTCCACTATGTTACTGAGGTTTCATAAGAATCTACTGGGCTTAAAGGGTGTGAAGACTCGCGCAAAAAGAAAAGTCTCATGCCGGTAATCTGACCTAGTTTCGATTGAGGTGTAACAGAAATGTTAGACACCAACATCGATCCCAGAAAATACACAAACAGCTTGCTACCGTCGGTAATTAGACACTAGTGTACAGTCAATACATACAGCTACGGTCAATACCCACAACACAACACAGTGTACATAGCAGCGTGGACATCTCAGGTCTAGATAAAAGGTAACAATTAAGGTATCACGTTTCATTACTGTCTGCATTTTGTAGAAAACGTCATTTGCAAGCAACAGAAAGTTAACTTTTTCAGAGCGCGGCACGCGGTTTGGGGCGAGTCTTCAATGTCTTTAATTTGGTATATGTTATATTACATTTTTTGGGGGGGGGGGTGAGAAGGACAACCTAAGATACTGTATATATTATATATGTATATTGTCAGACAGAAAAGAAGAATCCAATTAATTTAATATTTTAATATAATCACTTTTAACCACAATTATAAGGAGGAAAGTTTGCTACTCAATTTCATGGATGTGTTTTCATTTTCAAACTTGTATGCCTGCTGCAAAAATAACAAAATTATGGTGCACATTTAGAAGCTATTTTGAGAAGCAGTATGCTGCAAGAATTTAAATCAATAAATCATGCGTGATGAGGATGTGTACTTGTGAGTCTGTGCGCCCCTCAAGAGGCAACGTTCTGTTGCCGTTTTCAAAAAGATTGTCTCAAAATTTCTTGCCCATGCATGGACAATTCTTTGGCTCATCAAGAATGTACCAATTTAAACAGATTCAGTATGCCACTATCAATTAGTGTAAGGGTATCTCTGAAAGGAACATTTCAGTAGTATAGTTTTGACAATATGTTCCTCATTGCTAGTTGAAAACCTCTTCTGAATATAAATTTCTTTCCTAACTCTTTCCTAATTTCCTAGGTAAAGCCTTTCATTGCTCTATAGGGAAGAAGAGAAGTCTATGACAGCTAAATCCATCTGTGGATGGATAATTTTGTACATTATTACTGAAATATTTTCAACTCATTTGCCAAGATGATGTTTAATACTTGACACAAAACTAAAATGCAGTTTGTTTTTAAATTAGCAAGCAAAAAAGTTTTTTTTTTTAAAGATACAAAATTTAATATGGACACAGGTAGACAGGAATTATCTGTTTTGTGTACGTTGCATAACCTACATACTCATAACCTATGTACATATGGTTCCCACGCACACAGTCTCAGAAAATGGGAAAAAGTGAGGAAAACTAAGAATGATCTTTTTCTGGCTCTTTTAAAATAGTGATAAAAATCCTCATTAGAAACAATTCTTTACTGATATTTTGTTCGTAACTTAACTGATAAAAAGTTTCTTTTAGCATATTTTCCCAAATTTTCCATCAACGCCTTCAAAATGAGCAACTTAGGCAAGTTTAAAGCTCATGTCACTCTGGGGTTTCATGGCCCTTTGAACGCCCCCTCCCACCCCCACCTAAATTAACGATAGCTGCTGTACTTAGAGGTATTAAGCAGTCATCATTTCCTATGAGGTGCATTTGTCGGGCCTGCAACATAGTGAGCCCAAACTTGTAGGTGCTCAATAGTGCGTATTAGGCTGCATGGTAAACCATTACACATGTCTTGGTCTTGCCAACGTCTGGCATTTTATTTGTTTCAAATTAGCGTGGGTAGTTGACTACACAACACTTGAGTTTGCAGGGACATGTATATTATTGTCTTATATACTTCTTCAACTTGATATATTTATAAGCAAATTAATGCTATTCAAATGTTTTAGCTGTATCGCATTTTCATGAAATACCTAGGGAATGCAAAATCTAATTATGAGCATGGATATCTGTTTAAATTGGTACATTCTCGCTGAGCAACAAAATCGGCCTTGCGCAAAGAAATTTTGAGACAATCCTTTCGAAAAATGGCGACAGAACATTTGCCTCTTGAGGGGCGCACGGATTCACAAGTACATACACATCCTCATCATGCATGATTTATTGATTTAAATTCTCACAGCTTACTGCTTCTCAAAATAGCTTCTAAATGTGCAGCATAATTTTTTCCTAGTATTTTTGCAGCAGGCATACAAGTTTGAAAAAGAAAATACATAATTGGATTGAGTAGAAAACTAACCTCCTTATAATTGTGATTAAAAGTGATTATTTTAAATATTAAATTAATAGGTTTCTTATTTTCTGTCTTGATGGCCTATAATGTAACTCCAAGGATATTTTTGTTATTCATTTTTGGCAATTCCAGGCAATTCCACATGCCTCTATACTGGCTCTGCTCTGCATATTGATCATTAGAATATTCAGCAAACCATTTTTTTCCATAACTCAAGATGGATCATCTAATTTGCTGGATGCATGAAATTAAGGCCAACAAAACAAAATGTGCTTGTAGACTGCTGTTTAGAACTTGAACACTGCCATCATGCAGACCAGGTTGTAGTTATATATCGTTTCTTTTTATGATGATGATCCAACTGTAAACATTTGACGTTCATCAAATGAAGTGGCTGAACCACTTAGTCTAACATAGATATAATATCAATTCTGTTCGATACTATTTACCAGACTTATAATTGTCTATTACAGCATGAGTCACAAGTACCAGCAGTATTATTATCTTTGATATAAGTACGAGTACGAGTACACAGCTCTTAATGACAAATGTATGCGAGTACCATCATCATCATCACAAGTAGAATATGTAAGCACTAAAATGTGTACTAGATTCCAAGAAAACCTTAATTGAGTAGTAAGAGTACAAATCCATTAAGGTGAGCTCGACTACAGACAACTACACCAGCAGTATTATTATCTTTGATATAACCAAGAGTACGAGTACACAGCTCTTCATTATACATGTACGCAAGTACCATCATCATCATCATCATCATCATCATCATCATCATCATCATCATCATCATCATCATCATCATCATCATCATCATCATCATCATCATCATCCATCATCCATCATCATCATCATCATCATCATCATCATCATCATCATCATCATCATCATCATCATCATCATCATCATCATCATCCATCATCCTCATCAACAACATCAACATCAACATCAACATCATCATCATCATCATCATCATCATCATCATCATCATCATCATCATCATCATCATCATCATCACGAGTACAATATGTTTGCACTACAATGTGTACTAGATTCCAAGAATGCCTTAATTGAGTAGTAAGAGTACAAATCCATTAAGGAGAGCTGGACTGCAGGCAGTCTACACCAGAATATTTACTGTAATCATTGTTCGTGACAGGAATATATATTTGTGACTAACTTTCAGGAAAATATCTAGTTTGCATAATTCCTTTGGGGTTTTTAGGGATTCTTAATTACGGTTTATAAATACAAAAAGCTTAATTTTTAATCATAAAAGATCAATGACATTTACAAAGTTTTGACTTACTTTTCGGATAGAAAAGGCAGTAGAAAATAGTTTTCAATGTGGATATATTACAAATCTCTATTTTTTGCCATCTTGTGAATTTAATAATACGTTTACAGGATATGTACTGTAATTTTCCTGTATCCTGACTACAGAGTCTTCCGAGATATGTCATAATATGCGATCGTTTCATTTAAATGCATTTAACTGATCATATGCAACTTTAGTGGTAAATATCCCGAGGGTATGCAAAACCTGAAATGATTCAAGTACTGGGGTTCTGTATATCCCGAAGCGGTAATTTGCTGCATTTCCTTAAAGTCGAAAACTAGGCCAATTATTTTAACAGGTTTGTGGTCTCCTGCCTGACGTTGTCATCCCATATCCTGAAAAACTGCGAAAGTATAAACTTGTAGCTTGGTTTTCATAATCTGTAGCAGCTCTTGTAATATTTTGATATTTCTTGTTCATGTCACATGATCAAATCTATCAAGAATTAATGGAAATTAATAAAAAAATATTTTGGATAAAAAAAAAAATGCTATGATCATGTGTAGCAAATCAAATCAGTTTAATAGTTTAGTTAGTTTAGGTTAGAGACTCAAGGATCAGGAAGCCTTACAGTAGCTTATTAGAGACCCTATCCATGTTAGATCAATAATGTTGGTGTTCACTCCAAACATACTGCCATATGTATTATCACTGAAAACATACAGCCATATGTGTTATCACTGAAACCTTTTTTTTTTTGGGGGGGGGGGGGGGGCTAGGGGTTGAATAAACTTTCCTGGAAAATGTGAGCTTGCATGACAATTTTTTTTTCATTAAAATTTCTCAAACCTGATCAGTGCTAAAACCAGAAGTTCTTGTCTAATGTAGTTTATTTGTATATAAAACAGAGAACCAACTGACTGATTGTAGACACCACATAATTATCGCATACAGCATCAAATGTCAGGCAGCTGTTCTCCACCCGCCTCTCTGGCTATACATTCTGTAACTTGATACGTGTTCAATCTGCATTTTTTGTATCAATCCGTAATGTATGTATGTATGAAGCCTCTCTGACTATACATTCCTGTAACTTGATATGTGTTCAAGCTGCATTTTATGTATCAATCCGTAATGTATGTATGTATGAAGCCTCTCTGACTATACATTCCTGTAACTTGATATGTGTTCAAGCTGCATTTTATGTATCAATCCGTAATGTATGTATGTATGAAGCCTCTCTGACTATACATTCCTGTAACTTGATATGTGTTCAAGCTGCATTTTGTGTATCAATCTGTATTAATGTATGTATGAAGATTGAAGTTAGGTTACAATCCAATGTAAAAATAGCTTGAAAGTCAAAGGAAGTAGACTATAGTGTAATCGTGTTCACGATGGAATGAGTGACATCATCACACAGACATGGGCATTGGTGATGATATGCGTCACATGTGTCGTGATGTTATGTAACAGGTGTGGTGGTCATATACATCACATGTGTGGTGATATTATGTAGCAGGTGTGGTGATGATATATAACAAGTAGTGATAATACATCCTGTTATTAATGATGATACGTTAGTAATGATGATACATCAGAACAGTAGTGCTGTGTATTTCACAGGTGTTGTGATAATATATGAAGGAGAAATGATGATACATTAGGAGTGGTGATGATACATAACAAGTAGTGATATTATACTGTATCATGTAAGTAATGATATACATTATTATTGATACATATAACAGGTGTGGTGATAATATTCCACGAGAGTGATAATGATACATTAGGAGTGGTGATGATGCATGATAGGTGTGGTGATGAAACATAAGTAGTGATAATATTTCATGTTATTAATGAAAAGTGGTGTTGATACATCATATGTATTGATGATACATCATAAGTAGTGATAAGATATCATGTTATTAATGAAGAGTGTAGTTGGTACAGCATAGGTGTAGTGATAAAACATCATAAGTAGTGATAATATTTCATGTTATTAATGAAGTGTGGTGTTGATACATCATAGGAATTGCTGAAACATTATAAGTACTAGTGATAAGATATCATGTTATTAATGAAGAGTGGTGTTGATACAGCATAGGTGTGCTGATGAAACATCATAAGTAGTGATAATATTTCATGCTATTAATGAAGAGTGATGTTGATACATCAAAGGAATTGTTGAAACATTATAAGTACTAGTGATAAGATATCATGTTATTAATGAAGAGTGGTGTTAATACAGTATAGGTGTGGTGATGAAATGTTCATCATAAGTAGTGATAATATTTCATGTTATTAATGAAGAGTGGTGTTGATACTGCATAGGTGTGGTGATGAAACAGCATAAGTAGTGATAAGATATCATGTTATTAATGAAGAGTGGTGTTGATACATCACAGGTATTGATGATACATCATAAGTAGTGATAAGATATCATTTTATTGATGAAGAGTGGTGTTGATACATCACAGGTATTGATGATACATCACAAATAGTGATAAGATATGTTATTAATGAAGAATGGTGTTGATACATCACAGGTATTGATGATACATCACAAATAGTGATAAGATATGTTATTAATGAAGAGTGGTGTTGATACATCATAGGTATTGATGATACATCATCAGTAGTGATAAGATATCATGTTATTAATGAAGAGTGGTGTTGATACATCACAGGTATTGATGATACATCATAAGTAGTGATAAGATATCATGTTATTAATGAAGAGTGGTGATTGTACATCATATGTAATGATGATACATCATAAGTAGTGATAAGATATCATGTTATTAATGAAGACTGGTGATTGTACATCATATGTATTGATAAGTAGTGATAAGGTATCATGTTATTAATGAAGAGTGGTGATCATACATCATAGGTATTGATGATACATCATAAGTAGTGATAAGATATCATGTTATTAATGAAGAGTGGTGTTGATTCATCACAGGTATTGATGATACATCACAGACTGTGATATCATATAATTGCTTTGGACAATAGGGGACTTTACTCCACAATACCTCTTTAGTTACCTATAGTACTGCAACCACTAAGATGGTACCCCCTCCTGTACCCTCCCTCCCTCTCCTTGCATATAATATTCTATTTCTGGGCCATACGCATACAGTCAACTGTGAACTGGTTCTTTCAAAATTGGCTTATTTAGGTGTTATTGTTTCTGTGTCATTTTAAAGCAACTGGTTGCATCTCAATATTTAAAATGTAAATTAGTCAGCATTTTCCACTTCACTCATTTCATATTTACCTAAGTACAGTAGTGGATAGTGTCGTTCCATCACATAGCATGGATGCTCACATGATTTGTTGTTTTCAGTTAATATGTGATAACTGACACGCTTGATAGCTGATTGCCGTACTAGTTATTAAATATACTCTAACAATAACAACTTCCACCTAGTTGCTTGATGCAAGTATTATAGGCGAGGTTGATCTCCGAACATACAATTATAGGCCTATAGGCTATAAGTTTAGTGTTTGTTTTAAAGTAAATGAGGACATTTTCTCAAGGTTACAACCATCTGTTTTTAGAGGAATGACAGAAACTCTCTTTACAAATTTTGAGCTCCGGCGTACATTTGTGTGACGAGGGATGTTTAATAATTGAAAGCAAATGCAATCAGCAACTCTAAAAATGAAAGCTTTTATTCGACAAACAAACAATATTCCACAAACACTTGAAATTCTAAGCTTTACTCACATTTAATGGATTGATATTACTTGATATTATACCCTAATGGAAGTACACCATGCATGCAGCCACAAAATGTTAAAAAATTTGTATAGTCCATAAAATGTAGTTGGCATTTTTTGGCTTGGAAGTAGTACTTTTACTAAGAAAAAAAACCTGATGTTTGAAACTTTAATAAAATGTTGAATCCATGCCTACCTGACATTTCATATTCTATATAATTCATGAATGGATCATAATTCATAAAAGGATCATATATCATAAACATTAAGCAAAACTGGAGGAATGGCTGAAAAATTAATTATCAGGAAACTAAACTTCCACTTGGGACATGAATAATTTCATAGTTAGTACTTTTACATGTCAATACGTTGTATAAGACGTACCAGACACATGTCAACCTGTCCGGATTTTCCGTACTATACTTAACAAAAGGCGAACTAAGACAGGTAGACATGGCATCAAAATACATTGATTAGATTAATTTAGGACAAATACG
>KN884672.1:94880-128577 GCA_000934455.1 Apostichopus parvimensis
TCTGGTGGAATACCTTCCTTGTCCTGGATTTTGGATTTGACATTCTCGATGGTGTCACTTGGTTCTACCTCAAGGGTGATGGTCTTGCCAGTCAGTGTTTTGACAAAGATCTGCATGTTGCCTCTGCAAGAAAACAAAACAACATTATATTTAGCAACAATTCTTTACTTTTTTGCAATAAAAGGCACAACTTTGTTATGGGTTATCCAAATAATATGAGTTTAGTTCAAAGTCAATCAGTTTGCACAAGACATCCACAATCACTGATTGTTACATGTGCTATTACACAGGCAGGAGTTTCAATTTATCAGAATACTGCAAGCTTCAGGGAGCCATCACTAGTTCACAACTAAACCCCTTCGAAGCCTCTCTTGTTTTTCCACCCACTAGTTTACTGTTCAGAAAAAAGTTTATTATTTCTAAGTTTACCTTACTGACACATCACCTACAGACAGTCTGTTTACGTATGGAAATGACTAATAATACAGGAGTGATTATAGATGTTTTATAACCACAATGGGATAAAGTGACTTCTTGAGCTAGTTTTCTCAGTCATTTTTTATGTTTATGACCGCATTTCTTTATTACAACTTCCCATACATTGAAGAAATACTTTCACCCCAACTCCCCTCCACCTTCTATGACTGAACTATTAAAAAAAGTAACCTCAGAAATAGGATAGCAACACATCTACTGAAACACACTTTCTCTCTCATGTAACTGATGAATGTATTCTGGGATTATTCCTCCAAACTAGGGGTTCTCAATAGGGGGCACAGATCTTGTTCAAAAAGGTTTCAAATTAGACCTTCGAAGGGATGCAGCGCCGACAGGTTTTACACACTGACATTTCAATTGTCTGGCCTTCTGCTCTTTAAATATATCTGTACACATGAATTGAATGATAGCACATTGACAACTTTGGTAAAACATTAACAAGTTGGCTTAACACCTATACCTTTAAAGGAATAACAAAGGCAGGGATCAAAGACAAATTTATATTATTCAGTAACCTAAAAACTCTCTGATATTCGATATGTAAGTTAACAGCTTCCTGTTTGACTATATTACATAATCAATGGCGGCTAACTGTGCATTGTGGTGAGGCCTTAGGAGCCAATCTTCAAAGCGAGCATTTTCAGTCAGGAAGCGGTTAACTTAAAAATTGAATATTAGATTGGTTTCAGGATTTCGAATAATATAAAACATCTTTGATCGCTGCTTTCGTTAATCCTTGAACTTAACCATTTGCCTAGGCTACAATTTGATTATTTCTGCAATACGAAATGTGGTCAATAGCTTGCAACCTCCCTGCTTCACCCCACTAAATGTGAACCAGTAATAAGTCATTCCAAATGTCAGTTTAAGATTCATTCCTCTTTCATTGAACTGGCTGCATCACTTTCACTTCAGGGTTAGCTTAAGCCTAATACTTCCAGAGTTGCGTATTAATCCATAGCATCATAAAGTAACATGATTCAGTATTATTTTTGTTTATCTGAGTTATTTGAAAATTGCATACTGAATGTAAAGTTCCCATACTAACTGATGCCTAGGCCATAGTCATGTGAGATCCTATCCAAACAAAAGTACTAGCCTATCTCTTTGTTACCTCCAACTTTCAATTTTTCAGTAGGCCCTACAGTATTTTTTCAATTTTTTTTATATACAATCAAAGCGTTTCAGTAAGTCTATTGGGAATTGGCCACCAACCTTTGAACTTGCAGTTAATTGCAAACTTATTTCTGAACAGTATTTCGATGTCTTTGTTTTAGTCCATGCGGAACTGTGTCCGCCCTATATTCTATAGCCAACACGTATCAGGTACGTTTTTTTAAATGGCCACTCACCGTTACGTTAGTGCTAACAGTAACACTGTCACGGTTAGGCTTGGTTCTAGTTCGTAAACAAAATAACTAACAAATTGCCTGTATCTCAATCTATTTAACATGAAATATCTTTCTTTCTGCACACAGAACACTATTTTATTTGCAAGTGTACTTACCAATTTCGGTATTTTCGGTAGGAATAGTACCCTTAAAGGCGTCGAAATAGTTCTAATTTGGGCGTAAGGTTTCTTCTTGTCAATATATTTGTGTAATGACGCGGTTAGAAGGCAGATTCATTATATACAAAACGGAGTCTGTCTGCATTGCGTAAAATGTTACCATTGGTAGATTTTTGTCATGTGACAAAGGAATCAGTCATGGGTTGGCTGAAGAGCAATGTGGTTGGCTGTTATTTTGGATTATTACGACCCTGTTCCCAAGCGATCTCAGTACGGAAGCGTATAATAAACACGTCTCACTAATAACTAGGCGCTATTGTATGTTTTGTTTTTTTAGATCCTTCTGCAAGCAGGAACTCGCGAAGAAGCCTCATTGGCCTAACAAAGCCGCAAGCTGACCGAAGTCAAGTCTCTTACATTCATATTTAACGTCCATGATTATGAATTGTCAATTGTAAACAACTCTGTAACTGGACGACATACATTAATCTTGGATTGACTCGAACCGGGGACCTTATGATTGGAAGGCACCGGCGGCTCCGGACCTTATTGGCGCTATTGTAAGACAGAAATCTTACAAAATTACTGTGTTTTCGCAATTGATGTGATTGGTTAAATGTGTTTGTCATTCACAATGTCAAGCATTTATACATTTACTCAAATTTTATACATAAGAATGAATCTAAACGCTCAACAGAGTTACAAAGTTTCAATGGGCACACAGGTCTGTTCGCTAATGTTCTGTCCTAACATGAATTAGGTATCAAACCAAGGTGACTGCTTGGTAATTGGGTATGTTTTAAACAAAGAACATCCTTCCTTGACTTATTTCGTGTTAACGTGATTAATCTATGCTGACATAAATATTCCTTTAATGTGAAAAAAACTAATAGGAACCCGAGAGAAAATATTTGGGTTGTTAGTTAATATGAACAGTAATGTTCACTCTACACCTCCGTTGGACTTCAAAGGTCGTGAGTAAATATTATAATAGCAAGAAAGATTATCTTTGCGTAACAGTTAAAAAAAGTTCATGATGAAAATCGTGACTTAGGGCTTTTCCTGTACATGTGTTGTTGTCAGTGCAATTCGAGAACGTTCCCATTGTTATTACCGTACCACTACCAGCAGGTAGCGGTTACGGAACAACTCACTGGCACCAGTCATTCCAGAAGCCCTTAATCATAGTTTGCACGTGGGGCTGAGATTGGGTCAGTTTGTCTATAATGTAGGCGAGCTTTCCGCACCTTCATGAAAATATATCCTTTATTGTAGCAAAACTATTTAAAAGTTTTGTGATGTGTGCGCAGTGTTTCCAAATTTCCCTCTCGTCAGCCCTCGATGCAGTGTGCCAACTGGCTTTCTGATTCTAAATGAAATGCCGATATTTATCTTGAAACCCTCTTCTGCCGCTATTTGAATGTTGAGTTCTGATCTGTGCTTACACGGTATATATCCAGTTATCTCATTGTAGCTTCTACCTGGTACTTCCAGCCTGGGCAAGGAATGACTGTGTACAATGGGAATCATCCAAGAAACTGTAAAATCTGGGTAGTTCAGTTGATAGAACCTTGCAGTTGTCAGGGTCCCTAGTAGAACAATGGGCTTGTAACCCTGTGGATACATGAATGGTTCGAATTCCGTTCAAAAAACAAACATTTCTTTATAGCATCTTTCAACGGGTTTGCTTATAATTTTCCGGTTAGCTTGCGTTGTCAATCTGGGATTTCGGTAAGGGTACCGAAATCCCAGATCTGGGCCAGATATAAGAATCCAGATATGGGCTGGATCTGGAATATCAATCTGGGCCAGTTCTGCTCTAGCTCTGGAATTTATATCTGGCCAGATTAAGAATTGGGAAGATATAAATTGATATATATAATGAAGTTTTATATGGCCCATATACAATATTTTATCTAGTTAAATTTTATGGCATCCATATCTGGGCCAGATAAAACTTAATCTGTGAATCTGGATTAAATACACATCCAGTTATATCTGGCTTTATATTACCAGATAAAACTTAACATGCATATCTGGATAGTCTTCATATCAAGGTATATATCTGGTTTTATAAAGGCTTGATATGGGGTAAGGGGTTCATTTACTGATATGAAATGGAACTACTGATGCAGGTGCATTGTAATTGAACTTATTAGTATCGAATATTGGATACTTATGTTATTCATTTATGGTGAAATTAAATCAGGCTACTTATTACTTTTGAGTCGATAAAAGTCACTACTAATTTTCATTGATCAACAGTGACACTGCATGGGCATGTCCCTCCCTATACAGGTCCGACGTGACACTTGATGGTCGGCGAAGTACGTCCTTAAATTTCCTTGAAGTATTTACATGACATCATTTTTACGTACAATTCCATAAGATGATTGCGAAAATTAAGGTCGCAATTTCAATTTCCTGTGAATTTTCATGATTCATCAAAGCAAAATGGGTTTTGTTTTTCTCCAGAGATATTCTAACATCAAACCAGTAAGGGAGGACTATTTCTTCAGTTACACCTCCATACCATTGTTGTTTGATTTGTTTGCAAACATGGTAGCCTTAGATTTATCATCGTTGCATTTCATAGGCACCGTATATATTTGTGAGTTTAATTTAAATGTCATTGTTGAGAAACATAAAGAATTTTGTAAAACACTGGCTCTATGATGTATTCATTTTGAAAGTCTGAAATTACATAGTACGCACTTGGCGTAGGACTACTAGTTTCGTCATACCGTCGTATATATTGGTACCAGATGAGCGAACTGTAATTAACTTGAACGTCGTGGTTGTTCGACCGGCAGGTATCATTTCTTAATGGAGTGTCTCCATTTCATTTTCTAGATTAAGGAACCCTGCGCTGTCTTGCTTCCATATAAAGTGATTGACACACATGTGATGAAGATGCTACAATGGACCACAAGAAAAGAAAAGAAAAAAAAAGGATTATTGCATAATTTAACATTATTTGTTTCTTCTTATTCTTGCCTAGAGGAAGTTACATCTTTATAATTTTGCTACCCATTTCTAAGAGTGTCAAATAAAGTATGTAAACATGTTGAATTTTGCACAAAGATATCGGACGGTGCAGATAGTATGCATACAGTGGAAAAGGTGTCTGTCTAGAACTACTTTTAACATGGGGCGCTCAGTGAAGACAATATATGCATTGTCATCTGGCCAAGGACCAGCTGGCCTCGCGGTAATAAGAGCCTCTGGACCAAGATGTAGTGATGTCTTGAAAGAGGTTACCAAACAATCACATCTTCCTCGTCCCAGAATGGCTGTGAATAGGGACATATTCAGTCCACTGTCTGGAGAATTGCTTGATAAATCGATTGTGCTCTGGTTCCCAGGTGAGCTAACTTCTTTGAATCATCAAACAAGCTATCTTGAGTGCAGCATGTGTATGATTAATTTAAGTTCACCGCTGCATTTCAATTTGTCCATTAATTCTGCAGTTTCCATTCGTTCTGTCAGTCGTTTGCAGTGTGCATATCTGTACATTTAGAATGTCTATAAATTTGTTAATATTTTTGTTATTTTGTATACAGTATATGTTCCTTGGACTGTGTTTAACATTATGTATTTATTTTAGTCAATTGTGGCACCTGTTTGCATAGGAGTGAGGATAAATGCCATATTGCACATCGTCACTATTGATAAAGTTGCTACTGTACTGTAGGGGAATAAGGGAAAAGGGTCATGTTAGGCCAAGGACAAATGTTAACACATTATTTGTGACAGGTTTTTTCAAATTCAGCAATGGGATCGACATACCTAGAGCGGACTAGAGTGCCCTTGTCATTCATCCAGCTGTGGGGCAAACAATGTATCACATATATTTCATTCCTCACCCAGCAGCTGGACAAAGAAATCAATGTTAAAGGACAAATGAACTGAGTTTAGATAATGTAACAGAATTATTTAAGATGTTTATCTGCACATGCAGACTAAAGGTATAGGCGGGTGGGGATAGACCACAGGGACAATCAGATTATGGATGCTGTCTGTAGCATCACCCACACTCATCCTCTTCTGAAGTTCTGTTTAATTCAGAGAGTCAAATCTCAGCATGTTGCTACTGAGTGTTTGGGTTGACTTTGAATCTCTAACAACATGCCAAGTGATTATGTTGAATGGCATATTGCATATTGTCAAAGGACTAACCTGTGCTTGACCCTTATTATTACGTTAGAAATTTCATAGACTGCACTTTTTTTGGCTTCTAAGCTCTACTAGAAGAGTAGCACTAGGTAATGCATCCATTTCCCCTGGTTGCCATGTGAGTAGCCATAACTTTACTCATTGGCATGTTATCTGTAAGAGGTGGTCTGGAAACACTGGCATAGTTGAGCAATAAAATGTTGTACATTTACCTTAGTTAAACATGTATGAAATTGTAAACAGTTCTGAATTCTGTCATAACACTCTGTTTTCAGAGGTATTGTTAGTTGAGAAGACAACACTCTGAAAACCCTTTTAAAGACCATAATTTCTCTATAAAGTACAGTTTATGTGGAACCTCATTATACTTGAGCTACATAGATCTGTTTGGTGTCACGGTTATTATTGCACAACTGTACTGGTATGGTGAAGTTCAAAGGTCAAATTCTAACAACCCCCAGGCTTATATGCATTTTATCCAAAGAAATGGTGGTGTTTTCAACTTGATACTTTAACAAGTACTCATTTACATTAAATATGGTAACTGTAAATGTGAAATTATGCACTGAAAATATTTATAACCATATTGTTTCCGATAGCGTCAAAAACATTTTATGCGACCAACTGAGGATAAAGTCTGTAACCTTTAGTTTTTTGATATACAAGTTATACATATAATATGTATACAATGCAATATGTCGGTTTAATATCCGTTCAACTCCTTTAGGTCCTAACAGTTTTACAGGGGATGATGTTTGTGAGTTTCATGTCCATGGTGGGTTGGCTGTCATCCAAGCAGTACTGAGAGCTCTAGGAACCTGTGAAGATCTACATCAAGCTGAGCCTGGTGAGTTTACCAAACGGTAAGCTTGTTGTAAATGTGTGATCTTTAGTTACAGCTTTTCAAATTCTGTGACATAGCATTTTTAAAGGCTCCGAATTTGGTCTCTCGCTGGATACAATAGTTCCTATGTAGAGAAACTGCTATTGTACATCTTTACAATTATACAGCAATTTGACCACTTTGCGTAGTGTTTTGCATGCGCAACTAGGTCAATTATTCCCTTTACACAGGCATTTTATGTATTGAATACAGTATGTACATATTGCAAGTATATGATCTGTCGTATACATACCATAGCAGTTTATTCATATATCATGTGCAAAGGACTAATTTACAATAGCAGCAAGACAGGTACAGTATCAGCTGTTCCAAAGTATAAAAAAAAAAACATTATTCTTTTTTTTGGGGGGGGGGTTAGTATAGAGGACTAGGATATTGAATTAATCAGAGATATGTAACATCTGCCATTCAACTCAAAGACTATCTGCAGTACGTTAAAAATATAATCCTCAAAGCTGAATATGAATTGAAATGAAAGCTACCCTCCTGGTAGAGAGATGAATAAATTAGGGATTCCAACCTGCGAGCTGGATAGAACTTGCATTCCTGAGGTAAATTAGTTTATTCTCCATTTCAGCCAATCACTTTTATCTACAACTGTTACAAATGTTTGTACTTTGTTGACAGTCGGGTAGAGAATTAAATTACTTCCATGCAGTCATTCACCTTCAACTGATCGAGTATCTCCTCTTCCTCCATACATGTATATATGTATAGAGCCTTCATCAATGGGAAACTTGATTTAACTGAGGTGGAAGGATTAGGAGATTTGGTGGCAGCAGAAACCGAAACACAGAGACAGCAAGCCTTGAGACAGATGTCCGGTGAATTGGGAAGCTTGTATGGAAAATGGAGGAACGAGCTAGTAAAGGTAAAGAAAGTAGGATCAGTTTATATTAAACATATATATGTGGTACTGTACTGTGACTGAACTAAACAACATTGGCAGATTTTGGCAAAGTTACCATTAATAGGAATTAGTTACTCAGGTGGCAGGTAATGCTGCACTTCATCTTTTAAAGGAGAACAATATTTCAGATTGTTTATCAAAATCCCCATCTCAATGTATTGTCCCTTACATCTATACAGTTGGATTGAAGGCTACCAAATTTTGAATGGCTAAAAAATATCATTTTTCTCTGTGCATGAAATGATTCAAATATGATGAAGAAAGTCCCCCCCCCCCCAAGAAACTTAATTAGCTCAATTGCCATGATGACAGCACCAGCTAGTATAACTCTCCTGCTGTCAGATGCGTTAAAGGCGTTTTCCAGGTGGAATATTTTGCTCTTTAAGATGAATGTCTACCATTACAATATCCCATTTAAAGGAGCTTCTGAAATGATTCAGAGAGAACTTTCCCTCCTAATGAATTATTAATTGCTCCCAAATATGCTAGAAAGTCAAATAATGGTCACCAATGCTCAGATTTCAACAAGCACTTTTAAATTGTCACCCTCAAAGCATTTCGCTTTACTGAGACACTTAAAGGCATTGAATACTCACCCCAAACCGTGTGCTGCGCTCTGAAAAAGTTAACTTTCCGTTGCTTGCAAGCGAAGTTTTCTTCTTGTTGCTACAAAATGCAGACAGTAATGAAACCTGATACATTGTTATCTTTTATCTCGACCTGAGATCAGGGAGTTCCATAACAACTCCCTGCTGAGATGTCCATCGCTGCTGCTATGTACACTGTGTTGTGGGTATTGACCGTAGCTGTATGTATTGACTGTACACTAATGTCTAATAATTACCGACGGTAGCAAGCTGTGTGTGTATTTTCTGGGATCAATTCGATGGTGGTGTCTAACACTTCTGTCACACCTCATTCGAAACTAGGTCAGATTACCGTCATGAGACATTTCTTTGTTCGCGAGTCTTCGCACCCTTTAAGTCGGAAAGCTAGAATAGCATCCACATTTGGTACAGTCATGCATTGGCTGGGTGCATGCCATTAACAGTTACACCGTACAGTCCCAAGTGCTCTAAACCTGACAAATGTCTTCTTTGGCCGGTGAGGTATATGTCAGTTACTTGCAGGCTGGAGATATCACAACCACAGTCTTGTCCATTATTGTTCAGTGAATTGGGAACCAATGGAGGGGGGGGGGGGAATGTAGGGGTTAGAGGGAAGTTGAGAAGTTGGGGGAAGTTCTGTTTAAATTCTTTGAAACTTTTTCTTTGTACTATTTACTGATATAGAGCATAAATTTTTCGTACTGGTTGTGTGCATTATATCATTAATAAGTCTGCAATGGTAACCATGTTGGGTTTGCCTAGTGTGTACATAGTAGTGCCTAATAAAACCAGGGTTATCTGTTGAAGGGCACAGAAGTACTCTTCTGCAAAGAGGAGGGAGAGGCACCTTTGGCCTTTTGTTTTTTGTCGAGCTTTGCTCGACGATATGTCTCTAACCAATTTACACCCTGGGTGGCTACCCTTCTTATTCTCCATACCCTTTGCTATGTACACTACTTTTATTGAGTGCAAAAGACCAAGGTCCATATATAGCTTTGATTCAGGCAGTGGCATGCCGGAGGTATTGTGAGAAGAAAGAAGTTAGCAGAACAGAGCACTTGGTAACCAAGGCAACTGTACTGTAACAAAGAAAAAGATCCTCTATTGTAACTCAAGATTACAGAGACAAAACATTGATCATGTTCCATCAGTCATTTAGTCATTTAGTCATTCCCTCCTTGGATGTTGAGAAAAATTAGGTATAAATATGCAAAGGTTTTGGATCCACCACTATCATTCCCTGCTCAGCCGAAGTGCATCTTGGCAGTTGTTTGCCTTAAAAGTCAATGCCCTGTAGAACCATGTCCGAAATGGTGTGTTTTGGAAGGCTAAGGTATCCTCCAGCACCCAGGAGCTCCATCTAATCCATGGCCATGTCATCTACTCCCGCTTCCCCCCCCCCCCCCCCCCCCCCCCCCCTTACTCCCCACCCTCTTCAACTGAAGTGTCAGTCTCCATACTGTTGACTGTAGATCTAAAAAACATCTAACAAAGATCTAACAAACCAGAGAAACATTTTGTAAGAGTTGTCTTGGTTTTGATACGTCAGACCGTCTAACTTTTAAGATGTATTGGAGAGAGTTATCAGTTTGTTGTATATATTTGGAAATTTAGAAAACTGTCAGCAAACAGGAGTTCTACCGTAAATGTCCTAGCAGTAATCACCTGACAATAATAGTTGGAAGACTAGATTAACTTATAATCAAAGAACATCCTAACTTAATAAAAAACATATGGCCAGCACACACAATTGTAGACAGTAATTACACAACCCGAATAGTACCTCCTCCATATTTTTGTCCTACAGTGAAGTTGTTTACAATTATAAGTGCACCAAACCAAAGCAAATCACTGTAAAGGTCCTTTGGAAGCCAACTGATATAGACATGTTTTGAAAGGACTAGCTAATGAACTTCCTCCTATATGGTGAACTCTCTAAACCACGAACAACCAAAGGTCAAAGAGATTATTCAAATAAACAGTGTACAGCCTTCCTACCACAAAAGATTGAGGGACAGAAGAATTTTCTAAACAATACACAAAGGACAAGGTTTTTTCCTGAACAAACAGGATATAGATTACCAGCTAACCTTAGCTTTGTATGTAAAATGCTGGTACTATATAGAGTGCCAATACTCTACTTTGTTGCTGGATAGTACAACAGTAAAGAGTAATAAAGTTGTTTTTCATGAATAAGATCTTAGTAAATAACAGTTTGTAACAGTAACCGCTACAAAATGCAGAAAATTTGCATGATTTCAAAATGTCCGCCCTAGCCTTGTGTATCATATTTGATCGATGTTACATCGTAACAAAATTACTAAGTATCCTTTGGCTGCATACTATATCTTTATAATAATCTTTTTAAGAAACACTTAAGACTAATTTATCCTTCAACTGATGAAAAAAGAAGCACACTTCTGTTTGCAACATTATTTAGCTTGATAATGGTGATTATATGTAAGTTGAGTGAGATAGAATTTGGTGTCCTGTTACATATTTATCAAATCTTCAATAGCAAACAGAAGAATGTAGTGAACTGTGTAAAGCCAGGTGAGAGATATACAGATAAATTACCAGTGAACGTATTTTGAACCTATTTTGTCTTTCATTTTATTTTCACAATTCCACGTAACCAAATGTTTTGGTGCTGCCTTCAATATTATAAGTGATAGATTTCTGTAGTAGACAATTACATGTCCATCAATGGAGGGAAAAATGCCTGGAAAAATGGCTAAAATGTTTTGTTTTTAATATTTATTGATGATCGAGGTTAAGAAGAATGCATTGTCATGAATTATTTTGTAATTTAAGCAATAATTTCCTTTCTCGTGATTCATTTTTGGAACCTTTTCCACGTATGCTGAAACACGATGGTGCCGCCTTTCATTCAGCTTATAATAGCTAATTCATTCAGTTTAACTGTTTCATTTTATGAATTGAAATTACAAAGCAAAATGCCTGCCAGCTTCTGATAAATTGAATTGAGATCTTAGGCATATGCAATCCTGACTTTTTGTCTGGAGACAGGAACAACAGGCATAGAATTTTGCGGGGGAATTTGGGTGTTATTGCAAATTGAACGGTTACGACAAATTAGTTTTGAGTAATAATATATATACTGCAGGTTTTCAAAATTGTCAAAGATTGTTGATGAGTGAAACTGACATTGACTAAGAAGGTATCGTACAGGCGATTCAGAGTTTTGAACTTTAGATTCCTGTTGCTAATGACAAATTAGTTTAGTACCTGCCAGTAAGCATCTGGTTGTAAGATAATAATTAGCAAGTTAACAAGTAGTTAACAATGTCAATGGTGTCTTTGTTCCTTACTCGAAAGGCCATAATCATGTCAACAAACGAAACTAAATTTATGTACTACTTGTTTACCATATGTACCAAAGTCATAGTTCAGTACGTGTAATATTTACTTACTGTATTGGAATGTATGGTAACATGGCAAGGGAGCTTTCATGAGAAGAACTTCTTTCTCTGTCCATGATTAGGTCTTTAAATGGGTTAGGTTTTTTTAAAATAACCATCAAAATGGTTCTTTCTGTCGTTAGAGCACAGAATACTTAAAGACAATATGTTCTTCTTTGACTGTTAGATAAACAATGTCACGTAGGCCTCTGTCAGTTGGTCAACTTGGTCTTAGAGTGGTTCTTTGAATTAGCTATTAAATGAAGTCCTGACTACTGCTTTAACCAAGAGGCCATCAAAAGGGATTTGATTTTCTACTTGAAACTAATTCTACACAGATACTATGTGTAAGTAGTCTCACACTATTTGTACAAGGTCCTATATGTAGCATAAGTTGAAGATACATGTACAGTACTGTATTGTATTCAGAGATACATGTATACACACTGTTTTGTCATGTAACTGTACAGTAATTCAGTGCAGGATGTAGTGCAGGATGTAGTATGATATAGTATGCAATAATTAATCAATTTTCAACGTTGCACTCATATCCGTAATATCATTGCAATGTTGGCACACATAAGTATCAATTCTGGTTTGGATGATAGCCCAATGCCCAATGTGCAGTGTCATTTTTCCTGGTATTGATCACATATATATTACATTGAATTGCAAATGCACAAGTGCATTATACAAAATCACTGTGTGATACTGTATGTCTAGTTTTGTAGCTGACTATACAGTTGGTCTAGACCACATCCAACTTTCAATTGGCATGCGTCACAATGATCACATCCTTCCTCTGTTTTTGAGAAACCGTAAGCCTTTTTTCAGATAAACTGTGTATTGGTTGTATTTACCTTGGTGGTTTGCAATCTTAGCCATTGATACAATGGGTGTTATTCTGTTCTCTCATGTGTGATTTGTAGTTGTTGAAGGAAGGGAAGTGTGTGTGTGGGAAAGGTGGTGGGGGTGGGAGTGGATATGAGATATAAGTGCAAGGGATTCCCCTACCAAATAGTAAAAGGAAATTCAATTTTAAATTCTGATACAAATTGTAAATTGGAGAAACTTTCATTGAACCAATGTTCAGTCAATTGTGCAGTACATACATTCATTGCAATTTATAAGACTCATGCATATATGCATACAGTATCCTATTATTTGTGAACACCTTATTTTCACAGTTAGGCTTGATAATGATTGTAAGGATATATTCTATATAATTTCCATGAACAAATGAATACAGTACTACCTACACATATGTAACCTTCACAAACAAAGACATACTTCTATGCATATTTCACAGCAACCGAGGTTGTGAATAATTGGGTGTTGTAAATCTTGAGACCAGTGTAAACCAGTGTGAACAGGATTTTGTAATTTGGCATATGTGCAGGAGGCTTAGTTAAGGTGTTGAATAACCAGACAATAGGTGGATTGCATTGTATGATGATATATTTGGCACATGTGTAAACATGTGATTCACAGTAGGCCTTATATGTATACTGTACACTGTAGCACTTACACACACACTGAAGATTCTTAGGCAATAGGTTTTACACCCTTTATGTATACACTCAGTGTTAAGTCATCTGTGTTTGCTTAGTGTAGGAGTGCAGAGGTTACACTGTATACACAATAAGTTATATATGTATATACACCTACAAAGAGCTGTAACATAGTGACTCACAGAGTGTATCATTTAAAATTACATGCTTTAAAAGAATTTTAGTCATTAGAGACTTGACTGAGATAGGTGGGCTTTGGGTTCAGATAGAAATCATTCTAGCAAACATAAGTGAAGATATACTTTTGTTTATTTTCAAACTTTGGTGCTCAATGTCAGTTCAAAAGCCAAACTGTTTGAAGATCAAGAAGAGAAGGTTAATATGAGATATCAATGCTCAATGCACCCTGTAGCATGATACTAATATTATTTTAAATGTTTTTTTTTTAAATAATTTACTGGTACTATTTGTCAAGTGTGTAAAAAGAATTATAAATAAAAATTGCTTCAAGTGGAGTGAGTTTATTCGTGCCTGGACGCATGCAGGTATAGTGCTGAAGCACACTGCATAAAATATACTGTTAAATCAAGTATACTGTTAATTAGTCAGCGCCAACAGATCTGCCAGATAGTACATAAATGACAACAGGATGGCTTCCATATGGTTATATATCACACTGCCGAATAAACTTTATAGTACAGTACAAAGGCTAATGCCCACTTTAAGGAACTTGCTGGAAGGAAGTGTAGAGGGATACTCAGAAAGGGAACTAAATTTCAACCCATGAAAGGATATTATTTTCTTTCCTCTTTCTGACCAAAACCAAATAATTTTTAGAATGTATTTGGACTGAAAGTCTTTGTGCAATATTCTGTAGCACACAATTAGCAGATAGAAGAGAGAGATATAGAGTGATGAAGGACAGAAGAAATTAAGGCTTAAATTCATATTTCTGTTTTCTAACTTCTAAAATTTAGCTATATATGTAAGAGTTTAAATTTGACAGTCTGATGTGGTGCCTGTCACAAACTTGTGAGATTTTGTCGGTATTCGAACTTGGAAACTGAAGAATTAAGAGCCATTTGGGAAGAAAAATGGAGGATTTATTGCAACAAACCTTCCAATTAGGCCAGCCCCCCATGTTACTTTACAAGATGTTACAGAAAAGTAAAGACCCCTTCCCTTAGTTGCTTAGTACAGTAGTTTTGTTCTTTTATTATCACAATAATACCTTCAGAAACTTTGTTTATTTCCCCTCTCCCTCCCCTCCCATCTTCTTGCCTCCCCTCTTGTCTTTTTCTCTTTCCCTTCCATATCACCTGTGCACCTCCTTCTCTTTCCCTCCAGTCCCCCCCCCCCCCCTTCCATTGTTTGTGGTCCTAATTTCTTTGGTATGTATTACATGCAATACTCATTTCAGTTAAGAACTGAAGTGACTGAGACAATTATAGTGTTTTTCTCTATATTCTCTTATAGGTTGTGGCTCATGTTGAAGCTTTTATTGACTTCAGTGAAGATGAAAATATTGAGGGCAGCATTGTTGATCAAGGTAATAAATAAAGCAAAGGAATGCTTCATTGGGTTCAGGAATGTTCTTGAAACATCTTGCATTACTGTTCTTGATTGGTTCAGGAATGGTCATGAAACATCTTACAGTACTGTTCTTAATTATGTAAAAGTAAGCTCTTCTTCAGAGGCTAAATGACAAGTAACATTAACAGAAGGGACAAAAACATGCACAGAATACAGACAGGTTAATGAGCATGGTGAACACAATGAGATAGATGAAAGGGGATTATAAGTAGACAAGGGATGGAGAGAAGAAAGCACAGGGGAAGAGGAGAGGTAGGAGATAAACAGTGGAGGGACAAAGAGAGGATTAAAGGAACAGGGTAGGGAATAAACTGGAGAGGGACAAAGACAGAAAGGTGTGGAGAAAGAAGGAGGGGAAGAGAGCTAATGAGAAGATGAGTGATGGGGGGGGGGGGGGCAAAAAGGGGGGAAGGGGGGGGGGGAAGAGGAAAAGTTAGTCATGTCCTTCCTGAATGTTGAGCCAATGAGGTTGAATGGTGCGAAGGCGTTGCATCCACAGCCTCTCTCTGCTGATTCGTACTAGGTCAGGACGGCTACCTAAGGATTCAATCCCCTGTAGGGACATGTCGTTAAATGGTATGGTTGGGAAGGTTAAAATGTTCTCCAACTGGGGTCTCAGTCTTCTTGGTTTTGACTGTGGATCTGTGACCATAGAATCGCTTTTTGAGGGTGGTTTTGGTTTTGCCAACATACTGGATGCCGCAAACTCTACAAGAGATCAGATAGATGACATTGGTGGTAGTGCAAGTGATGTGACCCTTAGTCTTGTGTGTGAGTTGCATGCTGTGGCTGGTTTACTTTTATTTTTATTTTATTTCAACTTTATTTTAAGAGGGTAGCTCGTTTAGCAATAGCTAATCTTCCACGAGGCCCTCTGATAAGACAGTTCTGGAGAAGCAAGTTGAAATTATTGTTCTTTGATATGAAATTCTCTCCACTGAATATCTTCTTTTTTTTTTCTCTAACTTAAATAATCAGTGAAGATTTTGTAAGTAGGTTTTGTTTAGAAGATTAAGGATAACCCATTATTTTTTTATTTATCCAGCCATGGAAAGTTTGAAGAAGCTGGAAAAATCAATCAGAGTCCACTTGAGCGATAACCGCAGGGGCGAAAGACTTCGTAACGGTGTCCAGATAGCGATCATCGGAGAGCCCAATGCTGGCAAAAGCAGTCTGCTGAATATTTTATGTGAGTACAAAACTTGCAAGATTCTTGCAGCTATTTAACTCTGGATGCCAAAGTTATGCAAACAATTTTCAAAGACATACAAAAACTGTTAGCAATCTGCTAATCTACTGTAAAAAAAATAAAGAAATAAATTACAAAAAAAACCTGTGCAGATAAATGTGAAAATGAAACTAAAAAGTTGAAGCCACTGAAGAAGATCCTGCTAGGATCGAAACGTCAGACCCTCTCACGTTTACATGAATGTTAGAGACATTTGAGACTGTTTGAATTTCACTCTTCTAAGGCATAGACTAAAAAAAACCATTTTTTTCCCCTTATGGTTCTATTCTTAGAACATCTGACTGTTTGGATATTGTTAGTATTGTGGATTTGAAGGTTTCTTTTTCTGATTATACAAACACCATGAAGTTGCTTAACATTTATTTATGAAATGTGACATATGGATGGGTTCCGTCGGATGAAAGTAAGTTTCGAGAAACAACCGTAAGTTGTTGACAGAATAATATTCTTTGTACTGTTTACACAATAGGTGGCTTGTTAGACATCGTTGAATCACTTTGTCTCAAATTGTTAGATTTATTACCTCTGCGTTACTCAATTTTCTTTGTAGTCTTTTGATCTATATTTCTTTCCCTGACTTAATACCATCTTAATTAATATTTTCAATCATGAAATTGGGTAAAAGTCGTTAAGAAAACCAGGGACAAAATTATATGCCTGTGTTCTCAAGGATAAATCTTGTTGACTGCATGTCACATTCTGTTGTTTAAAGGTGCATTTTTTTTAAAATTCAAATCATTGATTCACGGCCCCCCCCCCTTTCTTTCTCCCTTCCTCCAGGCAAGAGACCAGCTGCGATAGTCACCCCTATCGCCGGGACAACCCGGGATGTAGTGGAGTCGGCTGTCAACCTTGGAGGATACCCGGTCCTGTTTAGTGATACTGCTGGTATCCGAGAGACCAGTGATCTGGTGGAACTTGAAGGAGTCAAGAGAGCTACTGAAAGGTAAAATGAATATTGCAGAGGATGGTGCAGGGGATGATTTTACTGTTCAAATCTAGTCTGGCAACTTTTGAAAGTCTCAGAGATTGGTCTCTTTATAAAATATTAGTTTTTGTGTGTACCATATGCAGCTAGATACATCTTTGCATTTATGCATAACAGTGTCCATTATGCAGGGACCCCAAATGTGACAGGGGTCTTTGGAAAAATGTGAGGTAAAGAATAGTGGTGTTTACTCATTTTCATAATATCTTTGGAGAAATTTAACAGTATATTAAGACGGAGGAAGGGGGCCACTGAATCAATGATTTTAATTTTCAAAAAATGGACCTTTAAACAACAGAAAGTGACTTAATATACTGTGACTTAATACTATGATATAAGTTTCCCAGGCCCGTCCAACCTGGTTTTTAAAAGAATGGGTGACCATTATTTGAACCTTCTAGGGATATTGTGAGGCAATCTTAGTAACCTTTTAAGACAGTTGGTAGTAAACACAACAAAACACAATCAATTTACCCCAAAAGAAAAAGAAACTCTGACATCTTAAACCCATTAAGTGTGCAGGAAAGTTTGACCTTGTAATGCTGAGCTTAATTTACAGAATTTACTCAGGATGCCCTCTTATCCATCTCAACTCTACTATTGCACCTCACTGACCCCCTTGCGGGTCAACGTCCACCACCTCTTCTATCCTTATACCAATTTTGGATGTTAATTGTGTCTTATTGTCTCATAAATTATCATAAATTTATCAATTTCAACTTTCATTTATTTGGGGGTTTTAATTATGCAGGGCACAGATTTCTGATATGGTTGTAACAGTAGTGGATGCATCAACTTTGCAGCCTTTGATCAAAACCAGTTCAGGAATAGATGATTTGGTAACGGCGCTGATACGTAAGTTAGGTATGTTGCGACGGACAATGGACAAGGCAGGCAGCGTCACGGAAGAAATAGCCGAGACTGCCCGCAAGAACACTGACACTACCTCACAGCAAAGTATGGTTCTGTTTAATAAGGTGGATTTACTGGCAGAAAGGGAGAGAAAAAACTTGAAGGAAGTGATGAACTATCTCACGAAAGACCAAGGATTTTACATTTGCGAGTTTTCATGCAAGACATTTGAAGGACTGGACACCTTCTTGGAGATGTTAAAAGGAACAGTGTCAAAACTGTAAGTGCAAAATGATAAAGTTGGGAAACTCATTTAAATATGTGCAAACTATGACATGGAGCATTGCGCTCATCAAAATTTCTTATTTTTAGCCCTTAATAAGTTAAGCCCTAATTACAAGCCCATATATATCATTTGAATAATTGTGATGTTCCTCTTTTCAAAGATTACAATAAAAATTTTCAAAATATCACCTTTCGGCCACAAACTTGTGTTCAGTGTCCTTGAAACAAAGGTTGTGAAAACAATGGGATGATACAACAGAAACTTTAGGTAGTCACACCCTGTACATCAACAATGTGCATAATTAGCTACTGTTGATTCATAAAATAAAACTAGAATTGAGAAAAGAATTGTAAAATGGTCAATCTTTGATAGATTTTGATGGGAGTTGCAGCTATAATCTTGATTTCGAATGCCTATGAGAGCCATAAGGACAATGTTGTTCATAGGTGTCCGTAGATCTGTAATAACTAAGAGTATGATTATAGTCAATACCCGGTTACTTTCCAAATATTCTGACACCAGCAATTTTGACCATTTGTGCATAACATTCCTCTTTCGATATGATATAAGATAAATTAGTCTATGTAAAATACAGTTAATGCATCACGAAAAGTTTCCTTCTATTTTCATCCTACATCCCTTCCGTGCTGTTTCTCTTTCGTCAGGTGCGGGGACCCGCTCTCCGGAAATCCTAGTCTCACACAGGAGAGGCACCGTACACACCTTGAACTCTGTTTAGCTGCCATGTCAAAGGTCAAGTTAGACAGCGACCTAGTCATAGATGCGGAGCATCTGAGGGAGGCCTTGAGACATCTGGGTAGAATTACCGGACATGTGAGAGTAGAGGAAGTGTTGGACGTCATCTTTAAGGATTTTTGCATCGGAAAGTGACATAATTAGGCTAAATGGGTTGTTATTTGTTTTTGTTGGAGATGAAGGGTTAAATGCAAAGTAGGCTAACCCTGAAGAATGAAATAAAATGATACTGGGTTAGGCAAGATGATTGAAAAATCATGACAAATGTCTTAATCGTAGGCAAAAGTGTTGGTGTTTGGTTGTGAACAGGGGCATCGTGCGAAAATAAATTTTGGGGGGGGGGGCCGTGAGCAGGTGATGACTATCTAAGCGGAGCACCACCACAGGTTGGCGCACAGCGTACAAGAAAATTTTTCGTCTGGCAGACCCCCAGATTGCAGGAAACGGCACTTCCCGTGCCTTATGGCAGTAAGCAACACCCCTAAAATTGATAAAAATTTCCAGCAATTTTTTATTTTGGGAAATATTCTCGAAGGAAGTGATCGCCATTTACTCCTCAGTTTACCAATGCCTCGTCTCCCAGAAGCGCCCAAAATTTAAGAAATCGAAACATTTTTGTGTTGGCTGATCCATGATCGCCGCCCATGCACATGAGAAGTGGTGACTGGGTGAAGAAAAAACTATGCCGTTTGAAAACATGGGCAGAAAAAGCGAAAGTAGCGAAACCTAAGGTAAAACGTGCAATAACGAAGTTATTATTTTCCAGGTTAATTGTGACTGTATTTGAAATGATTATTAGGATTCTTTTTTTTCGAAACTACCTATCAGATCATTAGGAAACTTTATCCTGGTGGACCTTTTAGCAAACTGATTGCATTACTTAAGAAGAATTTCACATGGAGTCCCATAAAATGCACTTACTCTGGGACTACGTATATATAATATTGTTCAACGATGGCAGCGTTGATGGCACATTTGGTTCATTAGTTATCAACCAGAAATTATTTAACTGTTTCGATTGACTGAATATCAACAATTAAGAACCATTGTGAAAGCAGTCAACCGAAGCCCCATTTCTCGTAGGCCCTACAAGAAATTCAGTTGCTGACACTGTTCGAAAACACTTTTTTTTTTAAATTATGACATTTTATGACACCTTTGACAAAATTTGGGGGGACCTGTGCCCCCCCCCCCCGGGCCCCAATTGGCACGACGCCACTGGTTGTGAAGTAAAAAATACAGCCTATATGAAGATTTTCCAAATTTGCTTTGGCAATGAAAACAAATTTGTTAATTAAGATGAAGAAAATCATACACAGTTGACTTCTACATCAGTGTCCTAAAGTTTAAACGTTTTACTAATGGATGATACCATGATATGCATTTAAACTGACCAAATTTATTTTTCTTCTTGAAACGGAATTGTTTGGATTGAAAACTTGGTCCAGAAATAAAGTGACTGACTATTGAATTACTGTTATGTTTATTTTGTCATCTGTGTCTGATTGGTAATGACATGCCTTCTACACTTGCTTTTAAGAAAAAAATGAGGGGTGGGGCGGAGGGGCAGTGGTTGTGAATCGGCAGATCCTTGTGGCTGTTCAGAAGGATCCAATTGGTCTGTTACCTCTAGTGTCCTGGGGGGGGGGAGAGGAGTGTAAGGGGAATTCCCTTCCATTTGAGGAAATGCCGGTATGCTGAAGGCCTTGAAAGTGCCTGAATGGAAATGTTACCCTATTTTGCAAATTTTTTGATGTAATATTCATGTGCAAGAAGTTTCCAGTATTTAGGTAAGGGTGCCCCATGCGTCTCTCTCATTCGGCGGCCGTTTCACATTTGAAAAAAACACAGTAAACGAAGAAAGAGGAAGACAGATCGTTGTCCAATGAAAAGTAAAGATATTTAATACCATCAATCAAAGATATGTAGAAAGATCTATTTTTGTATAAGAAATTATAAATGATCACTTTTTTTTTACAAACCATCTATTTTTTTAATTAACATTGTCATCACAAAATGAATGGTATGATACACCATTCTTCAAATAAACAATGAAGTGGGGAAGAATTCTTTCCAATACATGTGATTCCCGCCTTTGATTTCAAAGTATAAAGGAGATTATTAATTGATATTGAAAAGGAAGAAATGAAATGAGAAATTCTTCCTTTTTTTTAGATTGATAAGAAATAAAAAGGTAGAAAAAATATATAAAAAGCCATAGGAATGAATCTGACCTCAAGAAATAACTTAAGTAAATATAAACTTGGGTATTTATCAAAAATCATGAAAATTAGACAAGGGCAAAAATATTTCACCTAATCAATGTAGAATATGTCTGTTTCAAAAAAAAACCAAGTCAGAGTGGGGGGGGGGAAGGGGAGGGGACAAGTTCTGCTAAAGCAGAAATATTACATTAGTGGTAAATCGTGTTTCGCTTTTGTTTTGAGAGAGAGATAAGGTGTAGATTGGGCCGTATAGATATTCAAGATACGTGCTGCTCTTAAAGAAAGAATAAATGTATTCCAGAATGATGGAATCACTGTGCCGGCCGGCTATTCATAAGGTATTTAACAAAAGCTGATGCAAATGCAATACAGCAATGCATCTTGAACTAAGTACTAAGGACAACAATATTTCAATTTTGGTATTTGCGGAACGCTAAAAATTGGTTGGGGTGGGGGGGGGGGACTTTTGATATATTTCAGAGGATGTGTAACCAGACTCTGCCAAAAATGGACATTTGGCATTAATTTCATGATACTTTTTTTCAGCACAGAAAGAATTTGTTCTAGTAGTTATGCTTTGCAAATATTGTTCTCTTTGGCATAACTTCAGCAAAATATTGAGCTCTCTGAAAATTGAAATGGGTAAATGTTTGTTCTGCCCGACACCAAACTTTTTACAAGCATTGTTATTGTTCCTTATACCCCATTTGATATTTCCTAAAATTTAGGGTACGGGCTACAGTGGATTTGAATGGATTCCTAAAATTTAGGGTAGGAGTTACAGTGCCTTAAAGTGCGTCTAATGCCGGTAATCTGACCTAGTTTCGAATGAGGTGTAACAGAAGTGTTAGACACCACCATCGATCCCAGAAAATATACACACAGCTTGCTACCGTCGGTAATTAGACACTAGTGTATAGTCAGTACATACAGCTGCGGTCAATACCCACAGCACAGTCTACAAACAATACAGTGATGGACATCACAGGTCCAGCTAAAGATAACAAGGTATCAAGTTTCATTACTGTCTGAATTTTGTAGCGACAATAGAAACACTTCACTTGCAAGCAACGGAAAGTTAACTTTTTAAAGATGGCGGCACGCTGTTTGGGGCGAGTCTTCGATGCCTCTAACAGCGCATTTACATGGATTCCGATATAATAAACGTACTGGTTTGAAATCTATCTAAGACAGTTTATATCCTCACTTTAAGCACTTGACAGGTATTTACACCATAACCCAATTACCTGATTACACTAATGATATTCTTTGTTTTTGTTAATTATTTACATAACTTCTGAAACGACTTGAGTACCCTGTCAAACCCTAGATGCCGAAGTCATCTCAATTTTAGTTATTTTTAAATTATGATCATTTAATTTTACCAATAGTGCTAGTGGAAAATTTAAAAACAATTTCACCCCAAAAAACACATTATAAAATTTAACCATGATTTGATGATTGTAAAAGAAAATTATGAAGGGAAGAAAACAAAGCAATCAAACAAAAACAAAAACAAAAAACTTGGGTATTTTATAGAGAACTTTATCGTGCTCCATCCACGAGGAGCGACCACGATGGAAGTCTCTCAACCCGTTGTAACCTAATTTGATTCATTACGAAATAAACATGGAAATTATGTCTTCTTCTTCAACTTTGTCAGTTCATTCTAGAAAAAAAATGAATCCCAAGGCAGAAAAATGCATGTGGAGCTATAAAAGCGAATATGTTATATACAGACTGACAACATGTAAACCTGAATCAGGGATATTTGTGAACATTTAAACACCAATGAAGGAAATCAAAATATCCCAGCATCAAATAATAATCTCTCCAGAGTAACATTAATACATTTAACAACACCACATGTCGCATTAATGTAAACTATTGTGAACCACCTCTCAATCTATCCCCACCTCCCCCCCACACCCTCTTACTTGCCCTACTAAAAAGTGGAAGGCACAATTAATTTTCAAAATTTGGCAGTTTCATAGGGACAGAGATATCTTAGGATTATGGATGAACCGAAGTAACCAGTCAAGTCCAATTCTCTGCTGTCCTTAGCATAATTGTGGTATGTATTTTTGGTCTCTGTGCTATATTGATTTTAACTTTATATCTTTTTCTTCCCAAAATTTGGTATATTACACATTTGTTAAATGCTGGATAAAATGAAATCAATATGCTAGGGATGGGGAGGAAGTGGTGGGGTGGAGAGGGGGGAGGATAATTTATCTTCAGACCAAGACCAGTCTGAGTACAGAGATTACAATGGGTGAGGTCAAAGGTAACCAGAGCATAAACATTACAACTGCTATAATCATAATCACATATTTAGATGATCTTATTGAAATTTAAAATGGTTTTCATGTATTCCTCCACAAGAGACTTGTAAGGGTACAATAACATAAGTACAAACTCTTTTCCCTAGGGTTAGCACAGAGTACGTATACAAGGCTTCACATGTGTGTATGAGTCCTTAAATCATGCACTCTTGTCTAAACTTTACTTCCATAAGTGCCCAGAGTCGAAGGCATAATCCACTAGCACGAGTACAGGGTAATTACGCTGGATTACGGGAACGAGTTTGGTTCCATAAGTCTGTTTCACTACAAAGAAGACAGTAAGATCGACCTAGTCATATCTAAAAGAGGAATTTGCTGACGTTTTTTGTTTGTTTGTTAAAATCTCTATAAAATTGGACTTACCACAAGACACAGATATTAATAGCTTATGGAGGGAATGAAGTTCTAAACTACTTACATGTGTATAGACTTTACTCCCATGTCATGACTCTCAGATTAAAAACCACTGTTAAGTACTCGCTATGTGATTGACACAGATTAAAGCAAAGTCTGTAAGTATCATACAACCCATTTCTTGATCCTTCAGCTTACAATTGCCGCAGACCTGTACTTATTAGATATATCAACTGATATCGATAAGAAATACATTTAACAAAGAGATTGATTTGTAGAAACAACACTGCAAAATTAAACTTTTTTTTGTTCTACAGACATAACAACAAACAAACACTCAAATCTGAGTTGAACCTGCCAAGAGTTCACCTGCCATAGACAAATTAAGTTCTGTGGTAAGGCCCCTTCCCCCCCCCAAAAAAAAAAAAAAACATTAAGACTTAGAGACACATTACAAATAAACCCTGCTTCCATACAGATACTCATCTCTGAATCAGAAACCAAACAACAGTGCTCTCAACCAAAATACATCTCTCTCGGAACTAAAAAAACTAGGTAACTAATGGCAGTGATGAAACCATCAGGAATAAGAAATTACCAAAATAATAAGTACAAAAAAAGTGGACAGGAAAAAGACTAATGCTAGCAGCAGGAACAAAAGTCAAAATAATGATAAAGACTGGTGTTGAAGATTGAAATTGCGACGGCTGTATGTTACTATCTGAAGACCGAGTCGATGTACTACAAACACGCAAAGGCCTTCTCTCATAACTCATAACGAGATATGTAAGATGCAGTGATTGGCTTTGAAAAATGGGACGTCCTGTCATCGCAAATTTATAATCCTCAAATTTCAATGAGAAAACTCACACAATAAAAAAGCAAAAAATAAAATAAAAAAGAAGCCTGAAACACTTGTCAACAACATACTAGAGGATAAGCAGCAAAAAGACAGCTATGAAAAAGAAATTTAGGAGAAAAGCTATTATTTATTGCTGTTTTTGTAAGATTCATCATTTTTTCCGTACAGCTGAACATTTTAGAGACAGCAAAAGGAAAAGAAGAAAAAAAGATGAAAATAGTGACACCACCAGTGTTAAATCTGCCATAGGTATCCTACATCATTTAACAGTTTACACTATCACCTGTTGTTAAATCTGCCATAGGTATCATACATCATTTAACAGTTTACACTATCCACCTGTTGTTACTTCTGCCATAGGTATCATATATTAAACAGTAAACACTATCACGTGCTGTTAATGTCATTCTTGCACCTCATTTTACTGTTTTAAACAATCCCAGCCCCTGAAATTTGTTCTTAGCTGTAATTTAAAAACCTCACCACACAAAAGATGACTAGGGAAAGAGAACTGGGAGAAGAAAGGCAGAATTTGGGGTCATTTTGAAGGTGCACAACGGAGCATCTACAAGAGGATGGTGATGGGGGAGGGGGTTAGGAGTAGGTAGACAAATGGAAACAGTAGCAGTTCCCACATAATTCTTTCATGGAAGCCCAGCGAGAGAGAGAGAGAACCTCTTTTTGTTCGTCAAATGTGAGTATGCATCTCCCAAAGGTCTAGGACAGAAAACAAAAAGGCAAACTTTGCACAGGTTACTCTGAAAGAGTCAAGAAAGGTTTAAAAAATACAAAAAACAAGAACCACATTCCCAAGAGGCTATCAGCCCGCATTAAACCATACAAATGGTTTATACTTAACATCTACCTACATGGACCTCATGCTTACCTCATCTCCCACCCCCCCCCCCCCCCACCCCAACCACCCCATACACACACACCCCTCGATGGCTGGAAGGGTGTATATCAGAAATTTCCTTTTCCCCTTTAAAGGTCTGTTATCAGTCATATTGTCCATAAAATTAGACAGCATGTGACAGCATTTAGTGTCTACCCCAATGCACTACTATGAAAGACGTAAAGAAAACCATTATGATTTAACAACCATCAAAAAGAAAGCCACCTTCTTGGCCTCCTGCTTATTATCATTATTATTTTATTTATTTTTTCGCTGTTCATATATTCAAGTGAGAAATATCTTACTTGAAGGTATGAACATCTTCACCGTAATGTCCACATCACCTGAAAACCACTACTTCAGATTCTTAAGAAGTAATATATTCCAATCTTTGATATTTTTTAGGCCATTTTCAATTTTCAGTATGTTTTTTTTTTCCCTTTAAATTTTTCCTTTTTTTTTTTATTATTATTAATTAACAGATCTGTTCTTCTCAGTCATAATTTGGATTTGGATTCAGCTGATTTTCCTGATTGCCAGGTTCAAATCGTAACTTGTCATCTTCTGTGAAAAGATATAAAAATAAAACAATGGATGTCAAATAAAAATATAAAACAATGGATGTCAAATAAAAATATAAAACAATGGATGTCAAATAAAAATATAAAACAATGGATGTCAAATAAAATTCCTAAACAATAACATTACTGAAAAGGTTTATATTCTGCAATTTTTTTTTTAAATTTTTCAGTTTTGTGCCTTTTTTTCTTTGCAGTTTCCTTCTTTTAAACTTTAAGTAAATATGTGTGATCTTATCAACAACAACAAAAATTAAATAAAACATAGTTAAACAACAAATAGAATGCTTCAAATAATCAGTTATGGTTCTGCCTTGTTCGGAAAGAGATATGAACCCATGGAAAGGAGATCCCATTGTATACTTTGTCCTAAAAGTGGCCTCTTGCAGGGAGGAGATGGGGGGGGTATATATTCACTTTTTCACCGCACAAGAAATACACTTTTTCTTCTTTACTGAAACATGCACTCAAAGAGTAAAATAAACATTGAAATGATATGAATTGCATTAGAATTAACAGCAAGGTAAAACTCGTTAACAGAGTCTTAATGTTTTCCCTATCGAGGTTCGCGTTGCACCGTGCCGAGGATTTGACAAGCCCAGCTATTTTTAACTGATGATTTTCACAACTTTTAAATGGTCACTTGTAAGAAAGTAGTATGAAAAAAACACCACTTGTGAATGATAACAGTGTGTTTTAATTTCTATCAAAAAACACTTTACTGAAACCATGGCGACGGATGTGTTTTCTTTTTATGATGCTATCAAATACCTTGAATTGCCGGTGGAACCTGTAGTACATCACCTTCCTTATGTATTTCATCTTTGTCAAAGTCTTCTGTATGAAAGAGGAGGGAAAAGAGTCACTGATTAACAATCGTTTACAAAAACAAAGAAATTGAGATATTGGAGAAAAACCCATATATTATAAGCCCATCCTTAAATATCACCTTACATGTAGTTCAGTGACTAAAATGTATATCAGTTTAACTATTTGTATTGCCCGTTGTGTGCTGTAGTTGGTCTGATTGGACGTACCACCCAAAGCATCATGGGTAAGTGTGCAGGTGGTTAATAAAAGTTCTCTGAGTAAAAGAATGAGATTAACATACCTACCATTAATACTATTAACAAATAAATAAATAATCATAATAATATGGGTTGGTTGCTGGTATATAAAGTACACAGTGTTGTTCCCTAACAGCCTAGACATACCTGAATAATGCAGTCTACACAACAATTCACCAAACCATATCAAAATCATTATCCTGTGGGTGTAGTCATGGAAACTTTGTAACTGCATGCAGATTTGTGCATGATGCAATTATTGTCAGAGCTACATTCTAAACATTGTTGAGTTATTGATAGATAGAGATTGATTGATTTATTCCACAGAAAATGCTCTACTATATATTGATCAATAGCATAACCTTTTATGGTTTCAAGGACATCAAACATATAGCCTGTAAGGTTCACTAGTCATCGAACATATAACCTGTAAGGTTCACTAGTCATTTAATATATAGCCTGTAAGGTTCACTAGTCAACAAACATATAACCTGTTAGGTTCACTTGCAATCAAATATAACCTGTAAGGTTCCCTAGCCATCAAACACAACCTGTAAGGTTCACTTGCACTCAAATATAACATGTAAGGTTCGCTAGCCATCAAACATATAACCTGAAAGATTCACTTGCAATCAAACAACCTGTAACGTTCACTAGTCACCAATCATAACCTGTAAGGTTTACTAGCCATCAAACATATAGTCCGTAAGGTTCACTTGCAATCAAATGTAACCTGTAAGGTTTACTAGCCATCAAACATATAATCCGTAAGGTTCACTTGCAATCAAATATAACCTGTAAGGTTTACTAGTCATCAAACATATAATCAGTAAGGTTCACTTGTAATCAAATATAACCTGTAAGGTTTGCTAGCCATCAGCCATATAACCTGTAAGGTTCACTTGCAATCAAACAACCTGTAAGGTTAATTAGTCCTCACAACACATACCTCGTAAGGGTCACTAGTCATCAAAGACATAACCTGTAAGGGTTAAGATTCATCAAGCACAAACCCCATAAGGTTTTCTAATCATTAAACACATAACCTGATAAGGTTTTACTAATTATGGAATACCTTAACAGTAAGATGAACTAATCATCAAACAGACAGCCTGTAAGGTTTTAAATCATCATAAATATAACTTTTCAGGTATACCATTTATTGAACACAAACCTCATTTGTGCCATACCGACACCAAAGCTATCGTTTATTAATTAATCAGAAATTAGTTAGTTAATATAGGAAGGTCAGTTTGCTAACAATTACGTAAATATGATAAAAATAATAAGCGGTAGTAAGACATACATCAGATACGTAAACTGGAAATTAACAGAGGTGAGGGTTGGTGGGTAAAGGGTTACTGTGAGGGGAAAGGGTTACTATGAGGGGTAAAGGGTTACTGTGAGGGATAAATCAACTACACTACACTACGAATTAGAACAAAACCTTTAAATGCTGATTACAATATGAAAACAAAAAGTTAAGGAAGAGGGGAATCAAGTCACGTTTCCTCGTAGCGTCACTTGATAATGTGAGACTTTGAATGTCAAATAATGAGCGGTGGTAGGAGATACATCAGATACGTAAACTGGAAAATAACAGAGGTTAGGCTCGGTGGCAAAGGGTTACTGTGAGGGATGAATCAGACATTAGAACACAACTTTTAAATGCTGATTACAAAGGAAACATATAGTTAAGGAAGAATAGAATCAAGTCACTTGATAAGGAGTGTTAGCTATGGAGTGTTAGCTCAGTGGTTAACGCCGGTGCCTTCCAATTATAAGGTCCCCGGTTCGAGTCACTCCAAGATTAATGTATGTCGTCCAGTTATGGAGTTGGTGACAACTGACAATTCATAATCATGGACATTAAATATGAATGTAAGAGACTGACTTCGGTCAGCTTGCGGTATTTATAAGCCAATGATGGCACCTTCGCGAGTTCCAGCTTGCAGGAGGATCTAAAATACATGCATACATACAAAATGTGAGACTTTGAATGTAGTTTGCTGACTTCTGTTATCTCTTTGACATAAAACGAGTCAAAACTCACCAAGTCATATACTGGGGGTGGGGGTTGGGGGGAAGAGAAAGAAGATGCCCCTGGAGAACAGGTTGACTACAAGAAATGGTCGAGTATTACAAAGGATAGTATGTAAAAACTAATTCTGTTTGGCTACTGATGTAAATTGCAGAACAATTCATAACTGAAAACAGAGGCATGTTTTTTTTTTGTGTGTGTGTGTGTGTGTAATACATACAATTTTGTTTGATATTAAATGATAAAACAATTCAAATTTTATGGAAAGCAGACCAACTTGACTAAAATCCAAACATGAGTTTTTTATTTACAGAGCCATCCAGTGAAGTGGTTACCTTGCCTTATATTTCACGCAAGCAAAAATTCCTTCTTTTACCAAATACTTGCCAACCTTTAAAGAAAACTTGCCTGTTGTTATTTATACATGTATGTATGTTTGTAATCCAAACACTGCACTGATTGTGTCAGACTGACTCCAAGGCCTTAGTTACGATACAAGGGGCTCTATGTTTTAAGTGTTCGTAGCCAAATTTCAGCTGATGTGAAACCTTTTACAACATTCATCTAGCACAAGTGGCAAAAATGATGTAAAAATTTAACAAAAATCATAATAATTGAACCAACCCATTTGCTCTTTTGTTGTACTTTTCTATAATACCGGCATGTTAAAAGAGCATACGTTTGAAATATTCTTAAAAGCCTTTATTGTAAAATGAATGCAATAAGGAATAAGATGTGTACGGGACTTGTCAGGGTAAACTAACCCTAACCCCTATCCCCTAACCAACCCCTACCCCCTATCCCAACCCCTACCCCCTATCCCAACCCCTACCCCCTAACCCAACCCCTCACCCAACCCCTACCCATACCCCTAACCATTACCCCCGAACCCCTCACCCTGAGTATAGTTGTGTTCTCTTCAATGTCTGAATGGTAAACAGTCGTGCCTGTCCGGGGACACTTCCTTCGAGCTAAATTCTTCGTCCGAGCTATGAAAAGCCCTCGACAGAGAACAAATGTACAATGTACCTTTGGCAACTGACAGATTACACTGTCTTACTTTTGTCTGTTGCTAGTCTCGATGGAACTAACGAAAGCTCTCAAGATAGTTGGTGTTTGAGGTCACCGAGAGATCCCTGATGTGGGGCAATATGTGCTTGTTAGTCTACAGAGCAGAAGGTTAATAGGGTTGTTAATTACTATTCTCCTCTTAGGTACTTAAATACTGAGTGTGTCAACCATCTGCCAGCTTCCATAACAAGTACTACTTACTCCATAACATATTTTCAAACAATGACGTTTTTTTTACTAAGGGACAGCAGGCGTTATTTCATGCAACATCGGCCAAACTTTCAGTTTTTGCATCTAAACATCTGTCAGGAACCCTGTGCAAGCTGGCAGGCATTTGTTTTTGGTGGGGGGGTGCATATATAACTAAATTTATTGCAGTGAACAGTGTACTTCCCATCCCTGTCTCCCCCACCCCTCCCCCCTTCTCACTAGTCACATAAATCATTCAGAACTACCTTAGCAAACGCACAAGAATATAAGAGAATAAAGGTTGCCATGGCTACACACTTTCTCTTAACTACAAGTTTAGACAGTAGCTGGGATCCCCGTAGTGTGTACTACAAACTGTTTCGGTTAGTTCGTAAAGGTTTCCATGGCTACACACTTTCTCTTAACTACTTGTTTAGACAATAGCTGGGATCCCCGTAGTGTGTACTATATACTGTGCCGGTTAGTTCGTTAGTGATGCCTGTAACCATACAAAGGCCTACATGCAAAACATTGCACACAGTGACGAAAAAACAAACGGACATTGACATGCTACATACTGTGAAAACAGTGTTATATTAATATTGTGCAACACACATATATCTGCAAATTACTGGAAAAGGTAGTGTGCCCGAGGGTGTAGTGCGATACACTGCAAACTAAAATACGGTGACCAGAAGCTGGGTTGGGGGTTAGTGCTACCATGGTCATGACAGCTAAGCAGATATCAACCTCAAAGCTTTCTCGTTGGAGGTTGCCTTTTTTTAAATTTTCAGAGATGATACTACAACCTCTATCGTCTTTAATACCTAGCACTTCTTAACAAGCACACGGAAATGTCTTGACAATTCCGGTCAAAGTCAAATCTTGTATTGCATTTTTAGAAACGTTTTACCTCCTTTTTTTCTTTCGGCAACCTCTATATAGATTCGGCCATTTGGCTGCTGCAACTTTCCTGGGATATTTAACTGTTTGTTTCAATACAGAAATTTGTCAGGCCCACACATTTTTGGAATGTATTAATTCAATTTCTTCTTGCTGCCATTTTTGTGCACTACAGTACCAGATGATGTGTTGCCAGATACCTAATTTTTCTTTCAAGAAGATAGAGTACTACACCACCAGACTATGACAGATTTAACAACAAAACACAGGTTTCAAAGGAAGACCTATTTGTGAAAAGAGACAAATTTATAGAGACTTTTTTTTATTTTCTGCTTGTACTTTAAAATTAAAGACAAGAGAGAGGATATAGAATAGAGAGTTGCTGCCATTTTGGTGTGCTACAGTACCACACTGTGTGCTACAGTCTGTCATGACCATCTGATTCGACTACAACAAACAAGCTCAAATTACAGGGCTATGTGTGTACCATAATCACTATCAGATTCTGAACCATTCCTGTGAAACCCAACATCGTTTTCATCATCATCATCATCATCATCGTCCAGCCCGTCTCTGAATAGCTCCATGTTATCATCATCTGCACACGGGATAGAGCAGTTTAAAAGATTCTTGAACCAAAATAACAAAGGACTTCTGGGTTGGGGGGGGGGGAGGTGGTATTGATTTCACTGGGGGACTTTTTGATATGAGAGGGCTGTTTTGTCATTGGTGGGAGGGAATGGGGAGGGGGATAGTGCCTTCTACCACGAAAATAATACACCATGTTATGGAAGACACAAAATATGTAGTTGCAAGTGTAAGGAGGGGGGAGGGGACAGCTTCTACTTCTGAAAATCAGTATCAAGACCAAGCAAATGATCAACCAATGCAAACATTATCAACTTCCTCCCTAAAAATAAAAAAGACAAATGGTTCACAGCAAAGTTACCCAACACCTAACCCTGACAAGGTGATTATTATCCAAACATAGTAGTTACCAACACCTAACCATTACTACGTTATGTCTATCCTAACATAGTAGTTACCCACACCTGACCTTGACTAGGTGATCATTATCCTAACATAGCAGTTACCAACACCTAACCATGACTAGGTTATCTCTATCCTAACAAAGCAGTTAGCCACACGGAACCATGACAAGGTGATCATCATCCTAACATAGCAGTTACCAACACTTAACCATGAAAAGATGATCATTATCCGAACATAGCAGTTACCATCATCTAACCATGGCTAGGTTATCTTTATCCTAACATAGCATTACCAACACCTAACCATGACTAGGTTATCTTTATCCTAACATAGCATTTACCAACACCTAACCATGAAAAGATGATCATTATCCGAACATAGCAGTTACCATCACCTAACCATGGCTAGGTTATCTTTATTCTAACATAGCATTACCAACACCTAACCATGACTAGGTTATCTTTATCCTAACATAGCATTTACCAACACCTAACCATGACAAGATGATCATTATCCTAACATAGCAGTTATCCACACATTACCATGACAATGTGATCATTATTCTAACATAGTAGTTACCCGCATAGCAAAAAAAAAAAATTATGTTGCCAGTTTTCTTATAATACCGTAATTTTCTCATAAAAAAAAAGCAAGAGTGATGCAATATCCATATTAGTGAAGAAAATTTGAATGTACACTATAAAGGCGGATTCCCATTGAGCATAACATATACATGAAGTACACAAATTAAATCAATTTTAAGTTGACTGGATATCCAAATTTGTCAAAATAAAGGAAATAATGAACGATACGGGTAAAAACAAAAGAATCATGACCCTTCTTGGGATGACTCTGTACAGAATCAGGTACTAACAAACAGATAGGTTAGCAGCTTTACCAGATCAAAATTT
>KN884673.1:43765-58811 GCA_000934455.1 Apostichopus parvimensis
GTACATATATATTCTGTGTGGATAATGTATGACAAACTGCTATTGCAAAGGCTCTCTTCAATTTTTGAATCTTGCGACCGCATAGCAACAAGCGTGATTCATCGTAGTAAGATGAATAAGCATTACTGTGTAGCCTTTAGCGTGTCCCTTGGGTATAAGGTTATACGTCCTACTTTGAAAATTCTCTGCAACTTTCGATAATTGCTATAGGGACTATATATTGCTGGTTGCTTATTTGTAGAGTCAAGATCTTCGTTAACTCTGTATGAGTAGATAACGGAATGAATAAGGTCGCAACTGCACGGGAGCATGAAATTTGAGTAATTCTCATCCTATCACGTATCAACTGATCTGAGATGTATATACTTGGCAAGCTGAAGTAGGTAACTGGATGTAAAATACTCGCCAATGTTTTCATAGGTACATAAGTATACATAATCAGACGCTGATCCAGGTGATGTAAGGGTGGATGTACCCCCTACGCCCCCCCCCCCCCCCCCCCCTTACATGACAGTCAACTACAACGACCCCTCCTTATAAAGTCATACATCTTCCTCCAATTTTTGTGGTATCGATGGGTTAGGCGTGCTTGGTTAACCAATAGGTCAGTAACGCTGAAACAACAATATTTTTGCCTAATAACAAATTAGCTCATTTTAAACACTTATCTTATAAAGTGTAAAGACTTAAATAGTGTCAAACTTCAAAAAATAAGTCCTGACCCTCTGTGATTCGAACTGCACCCTGACCTGATTATGAGACTGGTATGTCGAATAAGCAAATAAAGTAAAGAAAGAAAATTCTATAAAAAAAATTAAATGAAATAGAAATACGTGAATAATGATAGTTGATCAGTTTTCAAAATGAATCTGATGCACCATGGGAAATAATTTGTTTTACCGATGGCACCACGTGTGAGAAAAATAGTACATCCATGGCACCTTCGGAAAATGTTTCTTCGCTACCATGCACCCTGGGAAAACATTACTCTGATTAAAACTATTGAGAAAGACTTCAGCAAAGTCGTATAACGAAACCTTCGGTCTTTTTTATCGCTAAAAATCGGCAAACAAATGGAAAATTGCCCTTCTTCTTTATGAAGTGGCAAATTCTTTTACCTACGTTGTTTCAATATTTGACAATGCAGGTTTACAACACACTTAGCGGGTAATCGTTGTGTAAAGCATCCCCACGAGTGTCGTTTGCAAATAATTACACACGGTTAAGATTTGTATCTGCTGTATCAGTTATCTTGTCAATACACGCGTAAAATGTTAGACTGTAACATCCATCCGTTTACTTCGTTTCGTTTCGTTTAATACCTTATTTGGTGTACGTGTTTGCCAACACGTCTTCATATCGTGTTTCTAATGTGTGTCTTCTTCTTCTGTTGCTATAGTGTCGACACGTTTAATTGGATTGCCCGTTATCACGTGATTGATGTAAATATCGATCATGCGGTCTAGTTTTGGGAAACCACTTTATCAAAGTGCAAATTAAAAGGATGTATTGATTGTAGTAAAGTTTTACGACTTGACGTGACTACAATTGGCACTCCTTAGTACACTGTAACGTTTCAACGTTGCCATGGTTACGATTTCTACATGAATGCAGATTTTTGTATACTGTAGTGTGCGTCCATTTTGATGTATGTATACAACTGACGGGGGAACAACAACAACAAAAATATACAACCACCTCATAGATAAACTTAGAGAATGAGAAATAAGGCATAGATTACAGCAGATAATGTCATAAGTTTACAGCAGGTTGTATAATTTCTGTAGGTCCAGAGTTAACAAGATGATCGCATACATTTCGCACAGTGTGTCTTAGAGTTTATATAAATATGATGGTTTTAGATTGGGCTATTAATAAAAGCACTAACAGCATGATGTAAGCATGGAATGGTGTATTGATCATCAGGGATGTTGTAATGTACCTGCATTTCATATGGAGTCTGCTAATAATCTAGGCGTACAGCACACTCGAAGAAACGACCGGTACGTATGAAAAGAAACAAAATTCTGCTCCGTTTGTCTATATAGGCTACAACAATCGCGTAAAGATTGAATAAATTCGATTTAAGATTCATGTGCTTTTAACTTCTAAAAACATGATTCATGTCCCGACACCAGGGTCGTTGCCACGGGGCGGGTGGGGTGGGGATGGGGGTAGGGAGGGGTGCTGCATGACATCTTTCTTCAGAATTTGTTCCAAACGGCTTAGTACATTTTATAGCACAAACACGCAAAGTCGGTACACTGGCAATACTTAAGCTCGCTCTACACGAATGTAGTTAAAGAATGGCAATGATAACAATTAGCAATTATTTTGCATCTCTGCTCGGACGCAAACAAAAGTTATTCAAAAGGGAGGATTGTCCCTATTCAGTTCCTTTCCCTTAGAATCCTCCGCCCCCCCCCCCCCCGGCATCAGCCAGCATTTGTGACACCACCATCCACCCCCTCCCCTCAAAAACAAATCGAACACTGGTTGCAGGCATGGTCCCGAGTATCGAACGTCTGCTACACTGTATGCTACGTGTAGCTCGCAGACGTTTCGACAATATCATAGAGCATACGTGTCTTGTAACTGTAAACTTCTTCATCTTCTTAATCTTCTTCATATTCTTCTTTTTCAAATTCTTCTTCAAATTCTTCATCTTCTTCAAATTCTTCTTCTTCTTCAATATTCAATATTAAGGTGCCCGGATCTTTCCCCAAAAAAGTAAATAAAAGCACTTTGCCATGCGGTAAAATGAAAGACTCTTCTCTCTTAACTAGTTAAAGTAGTTTGTATGGCTACATCCGTGACTATATATTGCACCGCTTCAATCTCTCGCAAAAAAACGTTTCAGAATCGTCTTGAAATTTCTGATGCAATGAAACAAATTAACGTTCCCTTGAAACAGGGACTTGTTAGAGCTTCCCTGCTCTAAGGCATAAGAACTTTTACTTCATTCCTTTCATAAATTGGAAACCTGTTTTACTCTCTCTCTTTTCATAGCCGCATCCATTTCTTGCCATAAGAGTTCTAAAGCCCTGTTACCATGGCAGCAAATGACTTTTCACTTCCGCGTCTGGGCACCTTAACCGCCAAGGGGCTTCTGTTGTATTGTTCATTCTATTCTAGCAGTTTAACCAGTTGCTTAGCAACGTACGTTGCCTAGAAACACTTGATTCGCCTGTTCATGATTTATTCTCATTCATTCAACATAAGCAAAGCGATTGTCGTCTGCGCAAGTAATCTATAAATTGGAGAGAAAAGACAGTTAAATTTGCCGCTTCAAATATGGTTAGTTTAGCATATGATAGGCCTATGCGAAGCGTATAACAGATAAACCTGGGTGATATCGGTGTTCCACTGTTTGGATATTGTAATACTAAAGTGGATAGTTGCGTCTGCTGATTACTTTCCACGCCATTAGTTTCTGCCATTTGGCTATAGGGCAATATTCCGCATAATTCTTCGAAGGATTTTTCTTTTGTTATTCTAAAACAAAAATGTGTGATTGCCTGGTATAATTAATTGGTCCAGGGGGAGCTGTAAACTCCCTGATTGGGCATAGCAATTCATGGAAATCAATTCTGTCCAGAATTTTATATGCAACGTAAGGGTATAGGCTGAGGTATGTGTACTATTGAAGTGTGATAGGTCTGGGGTAAGTGTCGATCTGTAAACACAGTTCGAAGAGAAGTGAACGTTTACAAGAGTGTCGCCAATTCTAATCTGAACTTAATGAAACAAACTACAGCGTGTTTTTATTTATCTTTTCAAGAGTATTTGATGGTAACCGAACTTGACGCAATGAGATGCTGTTTGTTCGAAAAGAAACATAAAAGCGTACTGAAATCTCTTACGTCATAAAAATCTCTTACGTCATAAAAGCCGAGGATCTCTAAGGTCAACCAGATATAAATGCAAAACTAATTTGAAAGAAACATAAAAGCGTTCTGAAATCTCTTACGTCATAAAAATCTCTTACGTCATAAAAGCCGAGGGTCTCTAAGGTCAACCAGATATAAATGCAAAACTAATTTGACTCTCTGATCATATGAAAGTTTTTGTGTTATAAGTTTTCTGACTGTAAAGCAGTGGTCTGAGCTTGATATTGCTTAAGCCAGTCGACCATACTTAAATCGATTTGACCACCACGACACCATGGCCACTATAAATTCCCATGAACACCATTTTCACCATGAAACACCAAGACCAACATGAACACCATGTTGATCATGGTTAGCAGGGAAACGAAAGCACCACGAAACACCATAAAACTTAAACCAAAATTGGCACCATGATTGCCATGGTCACTATAAACACCATGAACACAGTGACCAAAACACGAACCACATGATTACAATGGCAACCCTGAACACTAACAAACAGCATCATCAAACGCCTGGACCACCGTAATATATTGCACAAAAGATTAACATAGATTCCAAGACTTTCATGAAAATCACCAAATATCAAACGCAGCATGGCCACCATAATACCATTGACGTCATCATGATAGTCACGGCTACCATGGACTCCAAGGGCACCATGGTTACCAAGCCCACCTTGACTACCATGCAAACACTGATAACCATTCACATCTTAACCACCATGAACGCTATATCTTAACTCATTCTTCATTTGATCTGACCTTGAATTTCTTCTTTTCCTTTCGTAGCCACACGAACAACGGGATCCGGACCCACCGGTGACTAATGGCTCTAAGGAGACTGTTAGTGGTGTCCGCGCATGGTCACCCGGAACTGCCATGAAGCTGCAAAATTGCATGGAGCACACGCCCTCTAGTGCGTCATCAAACGAAACGACTCCCTCAGATGAGTTAACTCATTCATCTATGGAGATGACATTAAACCATATCCAGGAAACTACAAGGGATCATAATTCAAACAAAAAGTCAGATGACAGAGAAAACAATCTTTTAGAAGGGGATAGTGTAACGCTGAAGGCAAAAATTAAGGAAAGTCTTCATTTGGAACTTTTGAAAAATACCCCAAATGCCCTTTATGATATTACAGAAGTTCACAAAATGGCGCCGAATCCGAGACCTCAAGATGTGAGTGAATTGAGCGTCGTCCATGTAGATGGTACATCCTCCGACGAAGCTACCAGAAAAGATGAGAACGTTAGCGACGAGAAGAAGAGTAACCAAAACCAAAGAACAATAGGCGAGATCAAAACAAGTTTGGAAAAGAAAGTAAAAAAACTTCGAGAGGAGAGAGGTGTCCTCGAGAAGAAGATTCAGATAACGCAGGAAGGTGACGTTTTATTTACACAAGAGAGATTTAAAAGTGACATTCTCGGTCGGAAAGATAAACTGAAGAGAATTATCTCAGAGTTAAGAAGGAAACTCGAAGACCAGGGCAAGAGACTGCAAAGTAATTACAACACTATTCTCGCTATACAAAGAAATGTCCTACGCTGTCGCAGTTTCACAATGAAGCGAAAGTTTATAACGGACAGTGTGGTCAAAGAATCTCCATTCTGAATGAGTGAATACTATGATTTTACGGGGTTTTTTGTGTTTTTTTTTGCAAGAAGAGCAGATAAATGTACGGAGGAGTATAAACTGAAAAGCGATACATCTGTGACTTTACGTTAATGCAAAACGACAATTGCTATAGTTTAAGCGAGGATTCATTTTTCCTACTTTATTTATTTTGGATTCGAATGAACTAGACAACGAAATTCGACGTTTTGAACAATGTTCTTTTTCACACAAAAATTGACAACTTTTTATCTCGAATTTAGTAGAGGCATTATTTCTTAAAAGAGTCATTTGAGATTCTAAAGAAATTCATCGCGTTGGAGATTTTAACGAGATAGGATCATTCCATCTGAGGTGTCGTGTCATTATAACGTTCTTGCAAATTTTTGTACATGGAAAATGATACTGGAAACTATATACTGGCTAACTATTCAATATTGGATTTCCCAGCCACGTGAGTTCGCAAAGACGATTGAAAATTTTACCTGACAATATTGATACATTAGGTATAACTTTGTAAGCTGAAATTTAAGTTACAAACATTAGAAAACAAACTGACAAAAACTCACATTATACATTCTTTTTACAAAGTGAGTCGATAGATGGAGTTTCGCTTTATTGTTTATCTCTTTCTCTCTCCCTCTTCATCTTAATGGAAGATATGCTTTTGAAAGCACGAGATGGTTGTTTGGTTTTGTCGTTTACTTTGGATATTCGTAAAAAAAAAAGTTAAAAGATTAAATAGAACGTAAAACACAATAAAATATACCGGTAACCAATTTCTGAAAGCACAGCGAAAGTAGGTATTTTTCTTCCATTGCTATTATGTGGAAATGCTTCAAAACCCGCTTGGTGTCTTCTTTATCGTGATAACGATCAGTGCATTGATAAATTGATTTCCGTCAGTGCGCCTCCAGATTATATCAGACACGAGAACTTGTTTTCGAAAGTGCGCCATCGGTTTGTAGTAACCTGTTTTTTGTTTTGTTATATATATAAATAAGTATAAATGTAACCAACCAATTCCTCAGCCATGGAAGACGGAATAATCTTGCGTGCCTGGATGAAGGGACTTTTTTTGATGATTTTTATAAATCTTCAAAAGGGAAAAACTGTTGAGGGAGAGAGAGAGACAAATACCAACATTTTAATAATGTAAGTTAATAATGATACTTAAATGTTTTGACGACTGCGAAAATAATTTGAACATGATGATAATCTTTTCAATGAAATTAATTAATTTCAGAGAATTTGAGCATGCTTTATATTCGTTGAACATGGTAAGAGGTCATAGGTCGTATGCATGCTTGTTTCGTGTTTCATTTGTTAAAAAAATAATAACAAAGGTTACACACAAAAGTTTGGTATCTATATTAATATCGCAACATTTTTTGGGTTATTTGAAACTTTTTTGTCAAGATGTCATGTTTAGCAAACTTTTTCCGAAAAAAAGACTTCGTATGATTGTTAAACTGTAGGATAACACTTTTCTGACTCGAAACGCCCCACAATGCCTCTTATACTTGATGAGAACAAAATCAGCATCATTTTTGCTGTGGATTCCACCTATACGTCATTGAAGAGGAAATCATGTTTCAGAGGATGGCACTGAATCAGACACAACCTTTAGCAGGGATGCCAGAATTCCGGCAATAGCCGGAATTCCGGCTTTTCCAGATTTTGAAAGTTGGTTCTGGCTCTACACGATCTTTCCGTCCCAGTTGAAACATTCACGAGCTTTTTCCGCGAAATTTCTAACTATTATCCTAACACAATGTAACATACGCAAATTGGAGCCTATACCGCAAATTTTTCTCTGGATTTTCATAAAGTTATCAACATTAGCTTAGATTGTCTTTGGGACATCCAACACCCCACAACTTTCAGGCCATAGGGGCAAACCCTGCTGGCATCCCTGCTTTAGACCATGTTACTGGCCATAATTTAGGACATCTTTGTACATTCCGAGAGTATGCTTCTTCACAGACGTATATATCCTACAGTACAATCTGAGCATTGCTCGAGATTAGATTAATCATTTGATATCAGAAGTTTGAAGTCGAGTTTTACAATCTGATGATGTCAAGTTAAACAGAATTTAAAGGGTTGTGATCTGAAAGGCTGTCCGCATAAGGAAGAAGAAACCTCAAGGAGAACTGGACTCAAGCTTAGTCAGACCCGGGGACATGACAGTCTGGAGACCTGGACACAGGGTGAAAATACATTCGGGCATAATTTTCCGAGTCGGATCCGACAGGTTGTCCGAGATTTGGAAGTCAGACCAAGTTAAACCTGACACAGAGATAAGGACTCATGGCGAGACACGATGAAGCAGTCTGCTTTTACCCATTATCTCTTAACTCTTTTACAGACTAGAGACTTTTGTTAATTTTTATCGACATAACAAAGAGGTGTTGCTATCATAATTCAATTTGAAATACTGCTTTAACAGATAAACAGGTTTGTTAAACGTAAACTGTTCTTACGTCTTGTCCAGAGAGTAAATATTAATACTGTTAACTACCATCACCTTTTCTTGTCATTATTTTGGCCTTTCCTCTGTATTTTTTTTCTTTTCAGGAATTACCAATAAAAAAGCTCTTTTTCCCTCAACCCCTCCTTCCCCGTCCCCCACCCCAGGGTCGATATTACTGTCCCGTCTAGTTGATTTTAGTATTTTCCTGCTCACTCTACTTACTAATATTAATAATAAGGAGGAGGTGTGGTGCTCGACAACGTCCAAAGTTCAGAGCCGTATATATACGGCTCTGGTCCATTTCTCATGTACTGCCCTTCGACCAATATACATCTAAAGAAACTAATGAAATTAAACCAAGAGCTACGGAATATAGTTCAGTTTTGGCTATACCAACTTCCCAGTCATGTTTCGATCTACTATAGTGAGGAGTGGTACAGAAAATGATGGCGCTACTCCTACATAGGTAGTCATGCCGCTAATGAAAGTGATGGCGCTACTCCTAAAAAGGTAGTAACTTCCGCTGATGTCAGTGAACTTAAACCGGCTGCCACTTTATAGTATTATGTGGTTTGCTACAATTTGTAGCTTGTTCTATTCCAAATCTATTTGTTTTGATGGGGGTGGGGGCAGTGGCGGCGGAAGCCAATAATTTTAGGGGGGGACGGATATCGAAGTCACTATCTAAGCGTAGCGCCACCATCGGTTGGCGCGGAGCGTACTAAAAAAAATTGGGTAAAATAGACCCCTCAGATCGCAGGAAATCGCTATTTCCGACCCCTAATAGTGTATTCGTGCACTAAATATTTTGATGTCTTAGGGTCTAAAAATTTACAGATTTAATAAAATATTAGCTTGCGTACAAATATATTTATGATCGTTTTTCAGCCATGCAGTGTAGATTACACTTAGCGGCGAACACTTCGCAAAATAGTGTTGATTCTCTGCTGAACAGCTAAAATACATAGCAGTGATTATTGACTGAGTCATTTGGCTGTCACTTAAATTGGCATTTGCGTTTAGTCCAGTCGCAGTCTCACTATTCATCTAGAAGTCAGGAAACTAGCAATACAGCCACTACTTGTATTTTCTAAATATACGGACTCGTGTTTCCTTCTTTTTGACGAAGTTTTTGATCTATTTTCCGATATTTCCTCACATCGCGTTGATGGTTCGACGTGTTTGGTTTGAATTTTGATTTGGTTTGATTTTTTAGGGGGGACGTCCCCCCACTCAAAAATTAGGGGGGGGACGTGTCCCCCCGACCCCCCCGCTTCCGCCGCCTATGGGTGGGGGAAGAGATAAGTTTGTTGGAAGAAAGATATTTATAATCTAAACGGTGACTCGTCACTTTTCGTTTCCGATTTGTGAAATAAGCTTCCTGCTTCCGTGGAGTGTTGCAGCTTACGTACATTTACTGTACTTCATGTACTAGCTATACCTACTGTTCACTTAACTTGAAATCTTTGTCCAAACAAATTAACTATTTCACAACTTGTCATATCAGACATAGAAAGTTAAAGCGAATGTGTCAAGTGGTGGGTTTAGGGCAATTTAAATTGTAACGGTAGACAATTGACACCATTGTAGTAAATTGTGTTCGTTTTGTTATATTATAGGCCTATATTTGACAACTAATCACTGATGCTGTTCTAACGAACGAGACTCATGAGAGAAAACATTTTACAGTTTGAGTGTTAAGGAATTAGTTGATCAACGAGGAAAAATGATAACCGTATTGTATCTAAGTAACAGATTTTGTTGTTTGTCTTTTTTGTTAATTGAGAAAGAGAGTGTTTTAAAATTGCGCCCTCTACTGTTGCCAGCTTCCATCAATATTGTGCTGTAAATAACTACATACATCGAATAACTGTTTCTTGGGTATACCTACATATGTTACACTTCGTAGAAAATAATTAACAATCATTATGAAAAACATGTTTACATCTTTTTATCTAAGTCATAAATGCAAATTTACTGCAGAATAGATATTGTACTCTATCGAAATTTGTGCAGCAAATGGTATACTAAATATTGCTGCTAACTCCATATCCGTTATTATACAGAACCGATTAGTAATGAATGCTTGTGCATTCATTGTGTTTTTGCCGATAAAAAACCTTCTACACCTGACAAAGTGGAACCCTAGAGATGGCAGGAAAAAAAACCTTCAGGATGGTTCCCGAAACCTGCAAATCTTAGAAAAAGATATAATTTCCAAATATACTCATCGTTTTGGCATTCTATAACAGCATATAGGTGAACTCAGCATTGTGTTTGCTCGCAGCTTTCTTTAACTGTTTTTGTTTTCTTTCAAAAAGATCGGTGTGTTGGGGCGGGGGGGGGGGGGCTCTGGTTTCCGAGTTACACTACCAGCTTACTGACCGCGTTCTCCAGCAACAGGGGTAGACCGGAGGCACAGATGGTGCTCTCACGAAACGTTACACACCGGGTACGGCCTTGACACGAAATTAAAACAACTTGATCAACTCTCAACCTCAGTCGTTCCCTTCCACCGAGATTGTAATTTGTGTGAAGTTATGACGGATCATGACGGATCATTTACGGATCAAACGAACCAATATTCCTCATCAATCCTGGCAGGCTTTATTAGTATTCAAAGTAAGAACTTTATAAGGAAGTTATAGATTGGTTTGTTTTGTGGTTTATGTTTGACGTTGTTTTTAAGCCTTTGACTATGCTGCATATACGTAATCAACAACTGTATATGCTTATACTCATGGATTAGTAAGTCATGTCCTTCCTACGCTTCCGTAGTACGGAAGCGTTGTAACTTCACGAACTTTGTAGTATGTTGCGGCTTTCATCCAGGGAATTTCCCCACAGACCCACTGATGTTATTTGAAGAAGATAATAAGGTTCGTAGGGGAAGTTCATGTCGTGTTGTGGTCAATCGTAGCATGGAGGTCTCCTCGACAATATTCGATGCCATTTGGGACAAATTTCCACTGCTAATACCACTCCATACTGTCGTCTCATATCATGTTTTAAAGCACTCGTACTGACAGTTTGAACAGTTCCTCACCTTTATCTGATTCTAATGCTAATACCACTCTATACTGTCCTCCCATCTCATGCTTCAGAGCACTCGTACTAACAGTATGAACAGTTCCTAAACCTTTATCTGATTCTAATGCTCATATACCACTCCATACTGCCCCTCATATCATGCTTCAAAGCACTCGTACTGACAGTATGAACAGTTTCTGACCTTTGTATGATAGAAACGAGATATGCATACTGTCAGTATAAGTGCTTCGAAAGCGTGATATGAAAGTACACTTTATATAGAAACCAATTATCCCAACTTGGTATTTTTAAAATGATCCAGACTGGCTATCGTGTCACGCTACAAAGCACGAGCATACCAATTTTTACAAACTTGTCACAGTCGTTTTTATGTTATCATGACATAAACCTTAAAGGGATATTCCGGTGGGAGGATATGTAACACGTATATCACAGAGAAAGAAATTCCAGAATGGTTATTGGAAAGGCCATCTCAATATCTTCTAGCTTACTCGAAATGTGGTTGATTGAATGTAAACCTATTTTGACCGGTTAAACAATTCATTCTTGGAAGGGAGATGGTCACGTGACAGTGGATGGTCTGTGATGTCATCACAACAGATGTTCTTCAAAAGCTTTAATTCCCTTAAGTAATGTTTCCGTTGAATTATCATTGAACTGTGATACCTTTGGAATATTTGCATATCTGTTAAATTAAATGATCTCTGTATTAAGGATTTCATCAATAAGCAACTTTTTTTTGTAGAAATATTAATTTCCTCTGTGAATTAAAGGGAATTAATTATTACCAAAAAAAGTAAAAGAAATTCAGCGTAATTGCGGTGATGACAATCATGCACTCTACTGTTGCCAGATGCATTAGTAAAATATTACCAAATGTGAAATATTCATATTTTTGTCAAAACGAAATGCTGTGAGGTTGATCGTGGTTATTCTACATACTTAAATGATTTCATGAAAATTAGTCGGATCGATGTTGCATATGTAATGGGTGTCAAAAATACTGAAATAATGAAATGAAAGACAAATAACGAACAGTATAGGTACACACTACGAGAAACAACTCTTGCAAAAACGTCTACGTTGTGGACACTTTACTCCAAATAAAAGAATGTAAATCCGCAGGAATAGTTGGCCATTCCGGAAACAGTTCTTAAAGAGACGTTGCCAAGTAACGTTTTTGCATCTGTACAATTATCATTGTTTATTTACTTTCCGTTCATCATTACAACCACCACCACCACGAGAAAGCCCTTTCGTCACCACATGTACTAACATACTTTACCCTTGGTCACGTGGGTTTCTTTTCAATCAAAAGTACAATACGACATTACTGAACAAGAAAGATCCACAGGACGGGAAGTGTTTGCATTTACTTAAACAAAGTATGGTTATAACGGAGGACAACTATGGGACTGAAGAGGAGTTAGGAGTCATTCGTTTAGATCTGTACGAAGCCTTCAACTTCATTGACTCAACACTGTATCCTCCTCTCTTAAACCCAGTCCCTCTTACATCGAGACTGTAACCAAGTAACTTGATCCTCTCTCAAACCCCGGTCCCTTTTACATCGAGACTGTAACCAATTATATTGATCCTCTCTCAAACCCAGTCCCTCTTACATCGAGACTGTAACCAATTATATTGATCCTCTCTCAAACCCAGTCCCTCTTACATCGAAACTGTAACCAAGTAACTTCATCCTCTCTCAAACCCCGGTCCATCTTACATTGAGACCATAACCAAGTATCTTGATCCTCTCTCAAACCCATTCCCTCTTGCATCGAGACTATAACCAAATAACTTGATCCTCTCTCAAACCCATTCCCTCTTGCATCGAGACTATAACCAAAAACTTGATCCTCTCTCAAACCCATTCCCTCTTGCATCGAGACTATAACCAAATAACTTGATCCTCTCTCAAACCTAGTCCCTCTTACATCGAGACTGTAACCAAATAGTATTGATCCCCTCTCAAACCCAGTCCCTCTTACATTGAGACTGTAACCAATTATATTGATCCTCTCTTAAACGCCGGTCCCTCTTACATCGAGACTGTAACCAAGTAACTTCATCCTCTCTTAAACCCAGTCCCTCTTACATCGAGACTGTAACCAAGTAACTTGATCCTCTCTCAAACCCAGTCCCTGTTAGATCGAGGCTTGCTTGACTTTTGTGAAAGTTCATCATTCGTGATTCCCCTCCGTAAAATGATCTTCAACATAAGAAAAACTTTGCCCCATAAGTTGACATTTTTTCAGTAAACTGTTTAGATAACAAGATGATATCTTATCAAAAATCAGAAAAATGTTGGATTGCTCAGTTGCTTTAAGGCTGAGCAATTGAACAATTTTCTGCAAAAGGTTTAATTGACAACTTATCGTATCTTGTCAACTCAACATTTTCCTGCAAAATGTTTAATTGTTCACTTCATTCCAACACTTTTAAGCTTCCGTATCTACTATAATTACCAACTATATATATAAAGCTTATACTCTCTGCGATGGGTATTCCCGCATCAATGTCTGCTCTTGTAACCGATACTAACGTCCGACTATTTTTAGGTACTGGGGTGTCACACCCACCCCACCCAAAACCCTACCTTCACCCCTCGCTTGTGTTTAACCTTTTCTTGCATGGGGCCTTCTTTCCTTTCCTGTTATCTGTACTTTTACCTTTCAATTTGCCAAAAAAAAACACACAGATCAACAAATTCTGTCAGCCAAATATCGTCTCTTTGTATAATTCATTGCTGTTGTCTGTTGTGTCCGTTCGTTTGTTTGTTTGTTATGTGTGCTTTCGTGCGTGAGCGAATGGGACTTTTCACCTACATGACATCAAATCCCTTAAATCGCAGACAGAGTCGAAAAGGATCAGACTTATTTCCTGTATCTAAAAATGCGACAAACAACCGGAGATGCATTCAAATCCATCCATTGTAATAGATTTTGTTTTTATTGCTTCACTAGTCTTTTTCTATCTTCATACTTTTCTTATACAAACAATGTCAACAAAAATATGTAAAAAAGTGCTTAATATTTAACATTTCGGTAATGCTTTTACAATGAAATGCTGTTAAATTATATGAGTATAGTCTTGCACGGGCGGCGGATAGCCCAGAGGAATATTTATTTTAGTCCAATGAAAGAGGAACTTATTATAAACATGTTTTAAAGCTATTGACATGATAAATGTTCGCCCTAATGTTTGGAATTTTTTTTTTTTTGGTTATATTATTCCGATTTATCCCATTACCCTGGGTCCCTATTATACCTCTGGTCCCAGTATGCATCCTCTTGCGCTCTCCACCCCCCCCCCCCTCCCCCGCTGCCTCTCTCTCGCTCCCTCTCTCAACAAGCCCGGGATCAAGCGAATGATTCTTATCATAATATTTAAGGCAGAAAGTGGACATTTCCAAGTGCGTGCCTTCCTTTTCAGCGATTGTTTCTTATTCACCTCAACTTCTGTATTAATTAATGTTCTAATATATCAATGCCTGTAACCCTCCTCCCCCCCCCCCTTCACCCCATCACCACCCAATCCCTATTCGTGAAATACTGGGTTCGCCACTTTATACCTCTTATGTAAATTAAAGGGTAGCCAATTATGTCAAAATATCAAATTACTAAACCAGACAATTACAACTAAACACATCATTAAACGCAAAGAACGCCGTCTTTAAAGCTAAATAACTCGCAATGGATAGCCAATCAATTATTATTGACACAAATTTTTTGCTTCTTATTTTGGATGAAATATTTTTCTCGATTCAGACGCATTTACATTTTACAGACTGTGACTTTACATTACATATTCATTATAAGGTTTTATACGTGCCCTGCCTATCCAGAGAAGAGATGTACGTCGATTATGACGTCATAGAAAACTAAAACATCCCCTAACTGACGATAGCGGTGGAGGCATGACGAAACCTCCCCCCCCCCCCCCTCCCCTCCCCCCCCCTTGATCACGATCTTGGCCTGGATATGAATGATCTAAAATTATTCCTC
>KN884673.1:58861-70032 GCA_000934455.1 Apostichopus parvimensis
CCCCTTGATCACGATCTTGGCCTGGATATGAATGATCTAAAATTATTCCTCATCAATATCTGAAAATACTTCGTTTTTTCCACAAACCTTTACCAAACTGCTTACCTTGCTCTAATACACGTGGCCTTGTCCTCGCCAAACCAATTCCGGGTCAAATGTCATAACAATTTAAGTTATCAATTTTTATGTTTTTTATTATCATTATGATTATTATTCAATTGAGGTAATATAGATTTAAATAAGACCGATTAATTGTAACAATTTCCAAGTGCAATCTATTGAGGAAAAAAATATGTTGGATTAGTCAAATTGTCTCTTTATATAATACCCGGTTTGGGATTCAAACTTTGGCTCAAAGTCATAAATTAAAGGACATCGACATTTAGTTCCTAGCTTGAGCGTTCTCAAAAATTGCTAGATTTGTTTCCTTCAATGGAACTTCTTGGGTGGTTCCCATGCCCTTAATTCATTATCAGAAGTTGAAAAACGTTATACATTACATTATAAGATGTAATTCAGAGAAGGAAAATATTTTGAGAGTGGGACATAATTATCTGTTTCCTCACGAGTTATCAATGTCTGACTTTTCTAGCATTTGTTTCTTGAAGGGGGACGGGGGCGAGGTCGAATTTTAAAGTAGGTGTCTACATATGTAATTACGGTATTATTCATTTGTTTATAGCAGCTTCGTATCGATTCCGTACTCACATGTTGTACTCTTACATAGTTGTCTGTACTAGTGTTGTCGTACGCGACGACTTCACAACGCGGATTTGTAATCCGTTTTCTTTATTCGTATACTTTGGTGTTTTGAAGAAATTTGGTATAGATACTAGACAAAGATTAAGTACTGGTACTCTTTCTAACAGCCTTGTACTCATAGTGGTACTCATACCAAGGAGAATTATGTACTCGTACTAATACTGTTGTAACTCGTTCTACTAATATGTTAATTCCCAAATGTTCAACGTTATTAATATGTTCGTACGTGACGATGTTCGTAAACGAGACATGTTCGAACGGGACATACCACTTATTTCTTTCACTACAGACCAAGGAGACTTATATTTGTACTCGTACTAATACTGTTGTAACTCGTCCTACTAAACTGTTAATTCCTATACGTTCAACGTTATTAATATGTTCGTACGTGAATGTTCGAACGGGACACAACACTTATTTCTTTCAGTACGTAAAACGTTATCAAAGAGTATACCTCGTGCGTAGAAATTAAATTACCTCTTATGATGCAATTAAGACATCTCAAGAATAGAAAATCTTCAAGAAGTTTATTCTTACCTTTCTGAACAAAACATAATGTTTTATAATTATATATGGAAATGTCAAAGTGTCGTTAAATTAATATAATTGAGATGAGGTATCTGAAAATATTAGACTTTTACAAAAAATAGAAGAAACCATCCACTCTATCAACACATATTCAACATGTCTGTTCTTAAAGTGTGAAACAGTACGGTACATGGTAATGATTATGTGATAAATAACTATATAGCTGTTGAATTAGACATCTCATAGTTCGCAATTATAATGGTATGCATAACGAGGCTTTATTATGCAATACTAAAATACATTCCAGCCAATAGTCGTGCATAAATGAAAAGAAAAATTAGACAATTTTTAACATTACGGATTTTTGTTTTCTGTTATTTTTTACTTTTTTTCAATTGCTATAGTAAAGCTTTAACAATGAACAAGTTTGCTTTAACGTCAGATACCTAGGGACTTTAATTACCACCTACTTAAATATTCCACTGATAAAACAATAGAGTTAATATATAGTTTTTCTTAAGGGGTTCGACGATAATCCATTTTAAAGCAATGATCTTGATATAAGTTGGTAAATTTGACAACTACAGGAACAGCTGTGCTCTAAACACATGTTTTTTATTTTTTATTGATTTTGACGATTAAAACTTACTTCTTTACATTTCATAAAAACCCGATTTTTTTCTCGAAATCAACTCTCTGTCGCTTGCAGGTATTTATCGAATGCAACTATGGTACGACGGTTTAAGTTATCACGGGGAACAGCAGAGCCATTGGGAATGTTTCTTCTTTTTTCTTAGCAAAAGTTCTCATCCCGTGAGGGTGGGGTTGCCAGGTCTGTAGCAGCCTCTCATTATTTAAACTTCCCCTCATTGTTGTTATTAAAGCTTCCATTCTGTGTATATATCTCGTCCTCCTACCCAATCGGTTAATAATTAATAGTCTTTTTTTGTTTAAAAATGGTTTTGCTAACGTACAGTAGCTTTCCCCGCCCCCTCCCCCCCCCCCCCCCCCCCCCCCCCCCCCCCGCTCCATCCCACCCCGACACTAGTTGCAAGGCGTGCAGGCCGTGCAAGGTACCGTTTCTAATGTGGCTCCCCCCCTATCCCGCCCCCCCCCCCAAACACACACACACATCTTCCCCCTGTCAGCTGAGCAGACCAGCAAGAAATGGTCATGTATCATACAAATGTATCGTATCATGATAATATCAAACATCCACAATAATATTGTTGCATAAAGTATCAAACGATCCACATAGTATCATACAATAATATTGTATCATAAAATAATACAATATGAAACATCCACAATAATATTGTTGCATATAGTATTACCCGTTTCACATAGCATTAAACAATAATATTGTACAATAATAATATCATATGAAAGATTCACAATAATATTATTGCATATAGTATTACCCGATTCAAATAGTATCATACAATAATATTGTATCATAATAATATAATATCAAACATCCACAATAATATTGTTGCATGTAGTTTTACCCGTTTTCACATCCGTTTTTACATAGCATCATAAAATAATATTTTATCATAAAAATTATAAGATATAACATCCACAACATCTATGTTGCATAGATTATTACAGGGTTCAATGATATACTTTATTATTAATTGTTTTCATATTAAATGACAAGAGTATTGTATACTAGCATGTGATCTGGCTGTCCTCAATTGGGATCGCCACCAACGAATGCCCGGATAGCTAGCTACCTCGATAGACAGGACTTGTAACCCTGAAGCCATCTAGCAGTTTGTCCTTATACCTTTCTAGCCACCAATTTCTTTGCTCGTTTTCAAATTTGAATTGATGAAACATCGTCAGCTATATTTATACTATTATCCGTTCTGTTTCATTTCAGACAAAAAGAAGTTTTTTGGGGGGGGGGGCGGGGGGGCGGGGGAGATGCATGTTTTGTACTATGGGAAAGGATCCGGCCGATGAAGTTCTTACAATTGAAACAAGCGTGGAGTTTCCATAAGTCATCATTGCATTCATATTCATGAAAAACTGTTAGACATAAAGTGAGCTCTTATTAATTAGATTAATTGAAATCTTTACTTTATCAATTCTCCGTTTTGGTAAAAACAAAAAATCGTCGCCGACCGAACTCAAAGATATTATTTTTCATACTTTGAATCAATAAACTTCAGGATCTATAATACCACAACAGGTGAAGACATTAGTTATTAAATCAAATATTGCTTTCTTATAGAATCGATACTCTAAGATTATAATACACTATAAATGCCATTAATAATTAGAGTAAGAAAAATTGGCGAAGGATAATTTCTACTCAAATGATTTTAGCAGACTTGTACGGGTTGTTTGTACATCATCAGACACGTTAAGGAGAGCCCTTAAGCAGCAAAACGGAAACAATTTAAACTTCATAACTTCATCGGGAGAGATTAAGACCAAAACATTTCATCGCAAGATTCGGAAATAGTACATCCTGATTCACGTATCCCACAGACAGGAAGACACCTGTTGTGACGAAAATATATGTGACTGTGACCAATTAGCACAAAGTAAATAAAGCTAAAAGGTATACAAAATCGGCTAGTAATAACAGAATTTCCCCGAATTATTGCAACGCCAGCCACTCCCCTTCCCCCCCCCCCCCTTTCAAGTCTTTTTACATTTTATAATACAAACGATAATTAAAATGGAAACTTGTGATATGCAATGTAAAAATGATGGAAATGATATTACCATATTGCCTCACCAAAATCTAAAACAACAACAGGGGGTTGAAACATCCCCAGGACGGATACTAAGCAAGACTTGTTCCCACCTCTACGCCCCCCCCCCCCACTTTGGTAAGACCAAAGTGGGGGGTCTGGTTGCAGACTTTGTGCAACACTATACTGAACTTCTCATCAAGTTTGTTGGGTTGTTTATTTGCTCGATTAGTTTGTTGATGTCTCGATTTTGTTTGTTTATGGGTTGATTTCTTGATGTCTCGATGTCTCGATGTCTCGATGTCTCGATGGCTCGATGTCTCGATGTCGATATGTCGATGTTTGTTGATCTGTTACTATTGTTAACAAGTATCACTTTAGGCACAAAATTATTTTTAATAGCCTATGCTGCTGTAGACCGTTCGAATACACTGCTGATCGATCCAGGTTAGATTTCTATGCAGTTCTTAATAATGTGAGAAGTATCCCTCTAAACACATGAGGCTCTTCAATTAAAGTGGCTGGATTTGTAAGTCTAACGCAGTGCCTTTGACTAGGTCAGATCCTCGGATGCAACGACAACATTCAATAGGAAACCATATGACTACTTTTAGAGCCTCCAATAACGTGTTGATAAAATACATTACAAGTTTGCCAAAAGCAAATGGCAACCAAATGTCATCCCAAGCGTGTGCTCTATTGTTCATATGACGTAAAAAAGAAAATATTATTTTAAAGATGGAATATTTTGAAAACACTAAGATGTGTGGGCCCCCTTTTTGTTTTTTTTTTGTTTTTTGGCTTTATGTTTATCAAAACCAAAATTCTGCCTTAGGCCCATGCTTTAAGTTTCAGTCGGTTAATTGTTGTTATGACCGAATAATAATCCACTGTCCCTCCGGCATTTTTCTGAATATTCAAATCTGCAAAGGTCATTCTTCAATGTTCACTCAAGTGGTATGTTTGTTTTGTCGTGTTCTCAAGTCACCTTCGATTGTAACATTATCTATCGGATTCTCCTTTCTTTGCATAAAACAGAAATCTTTCAAACTTGACCTATATTACGTTTCCGTCCGAATTGAATAGCTTATAAGGAAAAGACGTAAGTGCTGCAGGCGATGACGTCATTTTTAAAAAACAAAATTATTATGTCGCGGTAAATATAAATTGTTATACCGAATTGGTCATGTATATATAACTTATTGGGGTTGCACACTGTGGGTTCAGAATACTGTCTGGTAGAAATGTCTCCTTTCACTTTTTTTTTTCTTTTTTCTTTTTTTCTTTTCAATTTGATAATCTTTCTATAGGTTTTTACTTCTTTAATTGGGAATTATTTACAAACTATATCAGCAGCTCATACAATTTCGAAGATATACTCACATTCATTACATATTCATCGTAGGGGGGGGGGGGTACATTACGCTCTCTGCATATTCATCGTTGGGGGAAAGTGGGCTCTGCACATATCCATATATTCATCGTAAGGAGTACATTAGGCTCTGTGCATATTCATATACTCATCGGAGGGGAAAACTGGGATATGTGCAATGTAGCTGACCAACGTGGTCACTAACTATGTCCAACTTTATGTAATAAATCGGGTGTGAAAGATCATGGAGAGTACTGGTAACTGCTGTTCGACACTTCTACAAGCACGTTACGGTACTTAGTGATGCCATGAAATAAAAGCATTCATTTCCCCTCACTGGATATTACACTTGTCTCAAATTTAATCCTTCCCGTTTTCTGAAATAACTTTGGAGTCTCATACCTTGCAGGGAAATCTCTTTTGGAAAATGTAGTGACCGGAAGTAGTGAGTTGGACAAACGTTACATTGTTGCTGCAGCCTCGAACGTTTTGTCAATGATACCAACTAAAATGCAGGCCTTTCGTCATTCAATATGCCTTTTCTATCTAGCTTCCGCCAATGTTTTAGCCCCTGTTTGCTTCAAGTGCAGCCTATGCCTATATATGCTTCAAAACAGTAAAGCTTTTGAAGTATCAGGAAATACTAAAAAAAAAGTATGAATTGCATGCAAATGTCACTTCAGTCTATGCTTTAACTCAACTTATTTCCGTCTTTTGTATAGACCTTGTTGTTAACTGGTATTCACACAAAATGGTGCATAATGTGACACCTTGTTGTGACGTAGGCTAGTAGGAAAAGGTGTTGTTGTTACGTTCAGGAACTTCCTCCTGGAGCGAGTGTCGTTGGTAATGCTGCAAATGGGGAAATCCGCTTGAATTTCACCTCCAGATACAGTAAAAGGGAAAAGGGGAAATCATTTATAAAAGTTGTAACAATTTTGAGGGACGTTAAATTTTGTTAGTAATATATGCAAAAATTAAATACCGTTCCTATTTTGTTTGTCTTGTTTTTTTATGAAATTTGTTATTGATATCTACAAAAAAATCACTTTATCTCTTCTTTTTTGTTATCTTTTCCCTCATATATTTGTACTTATGTGTTCGAATGAAGCAAAGTAAAATTGATATTAATATAATAACAATTTCGTTCTTAAACACAATGAAACTCTACAATGCAACTTGCTATAACACACAGAAATGATTCCCTTAATTTGTTTTTTCAAGTTTCATTATTTTGACAAGAAAAGGGATATACTTACTATGTTTTTCACATTTAAATGATATTTAATTTGCTATATCAATACTTTATAAATCAGATAAATAAATCTAGTTGGTGAAGGATGGAACTATACGATAACAAAGAATACCTGATGATAGACAGAAGCAACATATGACGAACGTAAGGAAAAGGAAGGGGACTGTTTCCAACCACCCCCCCCCCCCCTCCCCTCAACCCACCAAACAACCCTCATTTGATTATAATGACAAATAGGTGTGATCTAGTGGTAAACAGTGGCGTCGTGCCCATTGGGGCCCGGGGGGGCACGGGCCCCCCAAATTTTGTCAAAGGTGTCATAAAATTTTGTCATAATTTTAAAAAAAAAGTGTTTTCGAACAGTGTCACGACTGAATTTCTTGTAGGGCCTACGAGAAATCGGGCTTCTGTTGACTGCTTGGTCAATGGTTGTTGATATTCAGTCAAACAAAAGAGTTAAATAATTACTGGTTGATAACTAATGAACCAAATGTGCCATCAACGCTGCCATCGTTGAACAATATTATATATACGTAGTCCCAGAGTAAGTGCAACCCGTTACCTTTGCCAAAGTCAGTCAATTTTCCATGAAAAAAATGGCAAATTTTTCTAAGCCTGTAACAAAGTTCGGAAAGTTAAGATAAATGTAGTGAACAGAGATTATGGGACTCCATGTGAACTTCTTGCAATCAGTTCGCTAAAAGGTCCACCAGGATAAATTTTCCTCATGATCTGATAGGTAGTTTCGAAAATATGAATAATAATAATCATTTCAAATACAGTCACAATTAACCTGGAAAATAATCACTTCATTATCGCACGTTTTACCTTAGGTTTCGCTACTTTCGCTTTTTCTGCCCATGTTTTCAAACGGCATAGCTCTTTCTCCACCCAGTCACCACTTCTCACGGGCATGGGCGGCGATTATGGATCAGCCAGCACAAAAATGTTTCGATTTCTTAAATTTTGGGCGCTTCTGGGAGACGAGGAAGTGGTAAACTGAGGAATAAATGGCGATCACTTCCTTTGAGAATATTTCCCAAAATAAAAAATTGCCGGAAATTTTTATCAATTTTAGGGGTGTTGCTTACTGCCATAAGGCACGGGAAGTGCCGTTTCCTGCAATCTGAGGGGTCTGCCAGACGAAAAATTTTCTTGTACGCTGCGCGCCAACCCGTGGTGGCGCTCCGCTTAGAAAGTCATCACCTGCTCACGGGCCCCCCCCCCCCCCAAAATGATTTTCGCACGACGCCCCTGGTGGTAAACGTATTGACAACAGAACGAGAGTCAACGACGAGTCACTCCAAGATTAATGTATGTCGTCCAGTTACAGAGTTGTTGACAATTGACAATTCATAATCATGGACGTTTAATATGAATCTAAGAGACTGACTACGGTCAGCTTGCGGCTTTGATAAGCCAATGATGGCTTCTTCGGGAGTTCCTGCTTGCAGGAGGATCTAAAATACATACATACAGTAGTTTCTGAGAAAGTGTTATAGCGCCCCAACATTTCAAACACTGACAGTAGCTGCCACAAAGAACGGAAAAGGATAATTTGGGTATTAACTTAATGCCATTCATGTTAATTTCTTTTCTTTTCATAGTTCTCTACATTGGTTATTGTTTGGTTTTTCGTTTCTTTTTTTTCCATCTGTATAGGTATCACACCACAGTTAGAGTTGTGCACGTCCACCCGAGCGGTCAACCATGTCGGAAAATAGCCCTAAAGTGTATTGCTGTATTGCTTTTTTGTGAGGCATTTTCCAAGTCATCACCATTCTTGTTGATGCTTGGATGTTGAAGAGGATGAAATAAACTATACTGATGGTCTAAAAGTCTTGAAGGTGATTTAAGGTATTTTAGAAAATATTGGGTGAAACAAGAATATTCCTCAGCGACAGCTGGCAGATGGGTTGGGGAGCACTATGCTAAACTTTGAGCTATTCTGCCTCAAAATCTAAACGGTCATGGTGGCAAAAGTTGAATGTTTTATGATAGCCTAAGCCATTAGCTATCATACGGTGGGTAGGACATGTCAGTTGAAAACTTCTATATGTGCTATATCGGCCTTGGAAAGTTACGAGTTTAGTGTGTAAGTCAACGGGAGCAATTCATTATGGTGAGACACCTACAGGGAAAATTTCGAGATTAATAGACGGAATTTTTACAGTCACTTTCTCATGTCCCTTCTACGCTACCGTCCCTTTTTCTATTAAACATTCTATGAAGCGTACATTATATGGCATGTGATATTGTATAGCAACATTCATGCACGTTGTCTCCGCACATCTTCTGTAGCTAACAGTGTATGACTGAGGCAGGTCCCTATCCGGGTCTAATTACAGCCACATTTACCCCCCCCCCCCCCGTTTATGTCCCAATCCCAACAAACACCTTAGAGCCATTTCTGGTGTATGTATTTTGAAGGCTAGAAAGGAGGGGTTTTTTTTCAAATTGTAGGAGGTACGACACTGGACGACACCACAACTTTTTTCTCCCTATGTACAGTTCCTGACCGATGTGGTCGTTTTAGAGGGGTTTAGTGATCCGTTGATATCGATCTAGATGGGTGGGTGTGTACGTCACGGTAGAGGTGTAAGGTACGGGTATGGTCAAGAATACTTAAGATGCAAAAAGGGTGTTATATTTTGCGACTTCGGAGTGAATTCAAATATTCATGTTTCAGGTGGGTGGGTCATAATGCCCCCCCCCCCCCTCCGCCATATCCTCTATCCGCTCCGGCGCTCCTGGTGGTCCCCTCACTTAATTCATTCTATTGTTTACTACTCGTGGAATGTCTGCTACTTAGTTAGGTCTTTTTCCTTTGGGGGGAGGGAGGGAAGGGTGGGGGATTGGTGACACGCTTTAATATTACATGGGATATAGCTATGACTTGGAAACTGATGGCCTTGTAAAATGGTGGTTCCCACTCTTATTATTAAAGTCATCCCCAATCATCAAACATGTAAAAGCGTGTGAAGTAGCCTACTGACATATTGTGAGCAGACGAACCGAAACACATGGACACCATAATTATACCTCTTGCTTTGTGAAAGAGAACATTTTTACATTCTTGATGATTGTGGATGACTTTAATAATAATAATAAGAGAGGGAACCAATAATTCAACTGTTAAGAAAAACTTGAATGAAGCGTTGGACAAATACTGGCTTCCACAGTTCCATGGTATAATATATTGCGACTTATCATAATTTATCATAGTGCCTTTTCTTCTCCATAGTGTATTGTATTATTTGCAATGTTAATATGTGTTATGAATGACGTCCATATTGTAAACTATTGTAATTAAGTTGAGAGAGTTAATAAAAATTTTAAAAAGATTAAAAGAAAGAAAAATCAAGTTATTACTTTTTTTCGTTTTCTTTTTTATTACTTTTCGCCTTTTATTCTTCAGTTTCACTGATGATTTATATTTCCGACAAATATACAACCAATTTGTACATTATTTACATAAATAAACAATGAATACACACAGGGAAAAAAAGAGAGGTTATAATATAAACAGTTCAATATACAAAGGGCAGTATTTACTTTAAACGAAAAGAAAAGAAATCGAAACTTATATGATCCATAATACAAGTGAAAATATTAAGGAATAGAAAAAATGATCAAAATAATAATAATAATGATAGTAGTTCTTATAAAGCGCAACACACAATAGAGTCTCGATGAGCTGTACACAAAACAAACATGTACACAAAATAAAATACACTATAACTGTGAAAACATATGAGTCTTGAGTACAGTTTTAAAGTTATTAACATATTGAGCACATTCGACATGCTCTGGGAGACAATTCCAAAGAAAAGCCGAAGCATATTGAATGGAAAGCGTTGGCCGTATGATTTTGTGGATACCGGGTGTGATACCAGTAATGACTTTGTACTAGACCTTAGATGGGGCGCTGGAGTGTAGTTTTGCACTCCACCAAACATTAATAGAGGGCAATGTCACACTGGTCCTATATATTTCAGGTCCAGTACCACAAGTTGATCAATAGTAGTATATATACAAAAAACTCCTTGTAATTATTGAGAGACCTTTTGAAACATATTTTGGAAGTTTTTCCAAGTCAAAGCTCACTATTTTACACACTTTAACTTGTGGAAAAACTTGAACTAGTTAATCACTCAGGGTGAGTGAAATTATTAATGCTAAACTAGCTATTTCGTGACAACAGTACTTTCTTAAAATCAGGTGCAAAGTCGTTTGGACTGTAGAGCTAAACTAAGCACACATTGCCTAGAAATTTTCTGGTAAAAAGAACTTTTCTTACGATATTTTACATTTGTACAAAAGTTGCGGTTAGACCTGTAAAAGGTAAAAAAACACCTTTCAAAAGCAACAAAACAGTTTTCTTCTTAGATCCCTCCCCAATGATGTGGTGTTCCACATTTCAACCATAGAAATATGGTAACCCTGTCTAGAAAGTACTTTCACCAGTGTCACAGTACCTAGTGGGCCATGGCTGGTATTTGAACCAGTGTCACAGTACCTAGTGGGCCATGGCTGGTATTTGAAC
>KN884674.1:4724-16503 GCA_000934455.1 Apostichopus parvimensis
TACTTCCCTTCTCTATCCCCGATTTCTCCTTCCCCACACCCTTCCCCTATCCTCCTACACCAGCGACCCTGTCTTCTCTATTAACATAAACGGCATCCCATGAAATTCGATTGATTTATCAACGGCGGGAAAAACTTTTCGAAGGCAAAGACTGAACCAGAGGAACCAATTTCAACTATTTACAGGTAATTTAGTTCATATTTTAAGCTTAGACGAAAAGCAAGATATGGTAGCTTCCTGTCATTTTTTATTCGTATGATTTCTATACTAAATAAGAGAGGGATTTAGCACTGCGATTAAAAGTTGAGTTTTGTGATACCGGTACTGGTAGCAGACGGCAACGGTGAATTGTGAACAAATTATACGTCACAGGTGAGACTGTACGGCCCCCGGTTAGGCTACACAGTAGTATAGATTACATATTCAACAGGCCTGGGACGTGAGTACTTCGAGCTACTAAGTACTATCTGTTCAGCCGGTGAATTACTTGCAACTTAGCGGTGATACTTGTTGATACAGCCAGCATTTTGTGTCGCACTTCATCACAAATCGTTTCCGTATACCACCAGCTGAGCTCTCCATTTCCTGTACACAATACACACTTTATTGTAACGTTCTTACTGCTAGTCCTAACGTTAGGCCTAAGTAGTAAGTACAGCCTAAGTCTATAGCTTAGGCGAAAGCATATCACCCTTGAATATGGTTATCATTCATATTTTGTTTGTTATAAAGTAGGACACTGATCGACGTCCTTTAGGGGGGGGGGGCATGGGGAGGGGATGTTCCACTGCCATACACAGGGGAACAAAATCCTTTGAAGTAAAGAGGATTTTTATTGTTATGGTGCCATTATTATTTTGACTTTTGGAGCATTAACTTATACTTATAGCTAGGCCTAGCCTATTTATACAGGGATTCCTGTACCTTGGGTGAGCGTCACAAGCATAGTAGGATGATCCTCTTTACTGAAGGTGTTTATGGTCAGGCAGATAGCCCATTAGACTGTCTCTGTAAGACTCGTAATGTGCATGATATGCACTTCTGTCATTTGTTTGCTATGACCAATTTTATATAGTTTCTTGCCGAACACTGTTATTATCTTATCTGAAATTATGTTGATCAAATTAACCCTACTAAGTACATTATCACGCGTATTAGGGCTTGAGTGGCCCTTCGGCGCATGCGTGGTGAGCTAAACTAAACCTTTTCACAGAAGAAGTGTAATCTTCAAGTTGAGGCCCTTCCCTGGTAAAGTACTGTGGAATTATACAGCAAAGTTAAAAGCTTGAAAAAGAGAGACCTCATCATTGCGTTCTCTTTTACAAGAACATTGGTGATCTCAGCATCCCATGTTTACCGTAGAAACAAGTCATACTATGCAGCGTAACTCAACATTACTCATGCAGCATTGCTTATATTCTCTATTACGTTACAGATACCCATCTAGATAGTTCTTCCTACCCACCACAAATCACACTGACATCTCTATGAAGACGGTCAAAATGCCGAAAGGTGGAAAGAAAGCCAAAGGGAATCAGAAGTCAAAAGCTGAGCAAGCTGTAGACAAGTTTGATTTTGAAGATGACATCAATGAAGAAGATTCTGTCGAAAATCAAGGTACAGTTGCGTAGGAACCTATCAAGGAGTGCCGGCATAGGGAAAAAATGGATTTTAGTACATGTAGATGCGACGGGGAATATTTAGTGTTCATTGATCATTCATTGTTATTTTGGTAGATATTTTTGGACGACCAAATTTTTTGTTTAGACCGTAACCGAAAGGTAAGACCTGGTTGTCCAAGGGACAACCATAAAATTCCTTAAAAATAAAATTCCTTTGCCTCAGTTAAAGAAATAAGTTTACGGGTCATCATGTGCAAACTTACGATATTTATGATTGAATAATAGTCACACATGAATATCTATCATTTCTTAGATCCTGCTTCCCCAGTTGCGCTGAAATCTGTGAAGAAAAGGTCTTATGAAGATATGCAAGACACTGGTGTCCCTGAGCCACATATTGAGTAAGTTTAGCCTCCCCACCTTCCAACCTCAACATTTATCAGCTAAAGAAAAAACTTTGGGGAAATGGTAGTCAACAATTATATTTAATATTCAGACAAACTGATATTGCTGCTTGATGGGCTACCTCTCTGGAGTTTGATATGTTACTCAATTAGTAAGTTTAACTGAGTTTAAAAACATTAGTTTGAATAGGAGAGAGGAAGAATGAAAGAATTTTTTTTATCATTAAAAGGGGTGAGAAGTAATGTTCCTCTAGTTTCCCCACAATTTAGCAAAAAGAGCAGGGCTGGAGGGACTCTAATACTTACTCGGACTCGAATCCAGACTCGAGCCCACTTTTTTCTGGACTTGGCTCGGACTCGGACCTCTCTGGACTTGGCTCAGACCTCTGTGGATATGGACTTGAGCCCGAGTTAAGTCCGAGTCCACCAGCATGACTGATAATGTGGCTATTAGGATATTTAATGTATTACAAGTATAACAAGTGGATTCAGACTTGGCTCGGACTCCGGTTAGGTGGCCTCAACTCCAACCCTGAAAAACAGATATTGTTAGAATGTGGCATTACTCTCATATATATATATATATAAAAATATGAAAACCTCAAAACTATCAGCATACTTACAGTAGCTTTAAATACCTGAAAGATTAAACTTTGTTTCCAAAATCCATGTCAGCACTCACTGTAAATTCTAGGCCTAGAACAGAATCCTAGCTGGTGTGAGTACCTTGGGCCAAGCTTTGGAATCTTATACGCTCCCCTTATAAATGAATTGTATGCATAATTCTACTCTATTATTTCATTAATTACAAAACATCTTTGTATAACATGACTGCACTGAGGTGATCTGTAATCAGTTCAGCTATGATGAGGTATCTCTATTCTAAGTGCAGGAATTAGCCCCTTGCGCGCAAGGAAACAGCAAACGAAAGTCTTGATTATTGACACTGACATAGCTCAGGACTTGGGAGGCATGCACTGATAGACATTATAAAAGTTTGCTTTTTCTTTGTACCTCATCAACGATAATATGATTGTAAGGAACCTGCCAAGACTGAATGACATAATTTAGTCTGTCGTGATAAGTTTACGTTTCTACAGGTTTATAATGAAAAACAATATAGTGGAGATTATGTTTCTACAAGATGTACAGTGTCCTACTTTCCTTTCATTATCAAGCATGATACCTACCAGTTTGTTTGTCAAATTCAGTACAAAACTTATCAACATAATATATTTATCAATTTTCTTGGTTTTCCATTTGTAGTGGTGAAATGCAAACTATGCTACAATCTTTTGGTGGTAAGTTTATTTTATTTTCTTCTCTTCTGGTTTTGTTAATTCTAGGGGGTTTGAGTTGTTTTTTGTTATCAATGTTCATTAAGTCCAGGATATGTGTTTCCCCAAACAATGTTGCAATTAGAAATTTGTGGAACGATTGAGCTGGATATCACTATTTTTATAATCAATGAAGGATCCTTTAAAAGTGCTAACCTTACAATGTACACCAATGGTCTCGGAAAATTTAGAGCAGATATGTTTTTCCTGGGTGAGGTTCAAATCGAGATAAATACCCCAAAAACTTGAATTTGTAATTACACAATACTTTAGTGTTGTGAATGTAAACACTGACATGATCTGTCATATGGCAGTATGGGTGAAATTACACAAATAAGTAATTAATAAATAAGAATTTGTTTCCATTCAACCCTTTAGAAATAATTTTAATTTCATTACTTACAACACTTGCAGCATGTAAGGTTTTTTACTCTATAAAGAACACTAGTGTAATCATTGAAGAAAGTAAACAAAGCTTTGTAAAACAATTAAAAATGTAGGTGATTATAAAGAACAAAAGTGGTCCTAATAATACAATCATGAGGGACACCACATATGACATTCCTGGGAATAGAAAAGCAGAGAGAAAAGCTGATAGATGGTTGTCTAATATGGTAACTGAATGACACCATAGTGGTGAACTGCTTACATATGTTTTATGACAACTATCCACAACCTATGGGTCACAACCCAAGCATTGCACTTAGGCATTTGGATGGGATGTAAGATTGTTTCAGAAATCAAAGAAAAGTTGTTTTAAAAAGTTTTTAAGTGTCTGGTCATTGGTACCCTTTCAAAGTATTGATACATCAAACGATCAATCCTGCATATGATATGTCAGTCTGCAGATAATAAACACCATTCAGGCACAAGAACAGCCAGGAATTCGATCTCTTGCCCCATTGGTAATAACTTTGAATGGAAAGTTTTCAGCATTGTATTGATCAAGTTTGGACTTTGGTTGGGGGGAAGGGGGTGATCGATGGGTCGCAGCCTAATTCCGAAATTGTTAGACTGGGTTGCAGCCTATAACGATAGCTGTCTCTGTTTTATGACAGCATTTAATAACTCACATTGGTCTGTCTTTATTTAAGGCCAGTCAGAGAAGAAGAAGCATGGCTCAAGTCAATTCTTTTTTTATCTTCCTCAGCTGATATGCGTAAGTCCATGAGCAGTAAGAGGAAACGGCTGGAGACTTTCACACAGCAAACTCTCAAAGCTGCGAATGGAAAACTGGAGAAAGTCTGGAAACTTCAACAGACTGAAAGGTATGCTGAATAAGATTGAAATTTAGTCCAGTTTAATTTTCACTGTATCCATAGAATGTTTCATAAAGTGATTCATAGAAAAATTATTTAAAAAAACATTTATTAGCACCCCCTCCCCACCCTTCTCTCCTCATCCACTTCCTCTACAATAAACATGGAACAATAAATGAGATGGAGGGAGTCATGCATGGACAGTACCAAAATGTGTGACATATTTACTTCATTCTTGTGTCTGAGGTAGCCAAACTCTTAAACCTGGCTTCGCCTACCAGCTGAATTAAAATGCATATTTGGCGCCTGTATGGCAGTTTATTTACACATTTGTAACCTCTCCGTGTGACGTAAACTGGCAAGGTTCATTGATACTGTACTACTTGCAAACCTTTGGCAATTGTATATTAGATTTTGATCTGATAAACTTTTGTCTCCTCAATTTTCAGAGCACCTTCAATTGTCCTCTAGTTCTAATGGGCTGATAGCTATTAAACTAGTCACTACGCAAAGCCATTGTGTGATACATTTCTTTAAATTTTGGGTTGGATGTTTTCTAATTTGTTATGGTTAATATCTGCAGGCCCAGAGAACTAGTTAAATGTTACATGCCTGATGTAAAGTTCACAATCCTCCTGCCAAGTGGGATAGCAGGTATTTCAAGCCCTAGTTGGGTTTCATAACTTAATATTTTTACTATTAAGTGGAGCAAATGGATGTAGGTTTTGCAGGTAACTGTTAAATTGCACGGTATGTGACAAGTGAAAAATCCGATATTTAATTGTAAGATGTTCTAGATTTCTTAAATTCAACAAGTAGTAAACTATCATTTTTTTGGTGTCTTCTGTTGTTGTTGTTAAGACAATATGTGAGCTATGCAACAATTTTCTTAAAATTGGTCATCAAATGAAATGAATAATATACATTTTATGTCACCTTAACGATTCCTTTTTGAAAAGTACCTTTGAAAATCTTGAGCATATTTATAGCATCATTTCTAAAGTCGGAGGTATTTGCTGAAGGACCGATGACCTTTTCAAATTGAAATTAAATTTTCCAAATATTTATTCAGTAGTGTTAAAACTTGACAGTATTCAGTAACATTTGGTTTGTTTTGTGACACCTTCGACAGGCAACGTCTGAGTGATGAATACAACAAACAATTGAATGTAGTCCTGGAGCAGTGGGAGACGGATGTAAAGAAGATGAAGGAACAAGAGGAAAAATTACAGGTTAGAACAGAAGAATGAAATCACTAGTTTCAGGTCACATGATCATCATCTTAAATATCAAATGACATTATGTGGTAGTCTGCATGTTCCGATGACCAAAAATCTGCTGTGGGGGCTGTCCAAATAGGTGAAATGTTAATAGGTGTCATGCCACCCTCCCCCCCTAAAAAAGCCATCTCTCCTTAGTGCATATAAGTCATAGTTACTCTTGCTACATTTTTTTCGGACAACCAAATTTGCTGTTTGGACAACCAAAATGTAAGGGACATCCAGAAATATTGATTTACAAAATTTGCCCTGCATAATCAAATTATTTTCTAAAGGACTAGAGTAATTTCAGGTTAAAGAAATAAATAAGAAACGGTTATTGGTGTGTAGTTTCTTGCATAACCTAAAACATTGTTGTACACACATCCAAGTAAAAAAGTGAATAGAATAGTACAATATTTAAGAAAGCCTCAACATCGGGAATAAGCTATGAAGCTGAAAGCTGGATCAATATGCTTCGTTTCACAACTTCTGTGCTATTTGTTTTATTAAATCGCAGAATTGTTTTCACTCCATTCAGAATAGTTTCGGGGTGGTTTGATAAAGAAGTTCTTGGACCACTATTACCTAGTATTTGTAACGAAGGCTTGGTTCAGCGGTTAGAGTGTCCGCCTCACTGCAATGCAGTGAAAATGTGCGGAGTCTTCCGTGGATTTGGTATTTCTGGTTTGTGAACTTGGGAAAAGGGGTTGTTTCTGTTCTTCACTTGGTTTCGAAACAACTTTGTTCGTTATGGCTGCACTGCAGTGATGTCGAATGGTGTGCCTTGGCCTACCTCAGTATTTGAAAAAAGTGGTCAAAAGTGGGGCATACACTCTCGTCCGTCGGATGGGGATGTTAAATGGCGGTCCCGGGAGCAGGAATGGGAGCGAATTCACACCCTAGGCCCTGCCTCGTTATCCTCTGAACACTTATCAAAAAGAGAAGGCTTGAAATTAGCCAGTGTTCATCCATGATCTAACACGGATAGTGTCTCAAAAAATAAGCTACTGTATGGCTTCCTGATCCTTGGTTATCTAAAATACCCTAAAGTATGTTATATTTACTGGTACTGCAAATTGCTTCTTTTTTTTTCTTTTTTGCAGACGATGTTCAAGCAGCAACAACGACTCATGCAGCAGAGTTGTGTGAATGTCAACCAGAGACTGAAGAATATCAGGCAGCTCTTTGAGCAATACAGCAAGGTCAGTTTAAATTAATATCATCTGATTAGCAATTATAATTAGCAACAGGTTTGGTACAAGAACAATAAGTAATGATCCCACAACTTCGAACGAATTCGAAGGGAAACAATTAGATATATTTATACAATATTAAACACAGAAATGGACCAGGATCGAGTGGTTGTATAAATTTTGAGCAGCTAGTTACATTTTCATTAGAAATTGTTTGGTACAACACAGGTCTAAAATAATAAAAGGGCAATTTGAAACTTTCTTTCAAATGATATGATGATCTCACAACCAAAAGGGTTGCATTTCATTTTTAAAATTTTGAAATTATAAAATCGCATTAAGATATTGGTGAGATACGCTCTCATTCTTGCCACGTATAACTAGCAAGTTTAGTGCGAACAATTCTCGAACATTAACACTTAGCTGGTAATGACCCTTTTGTACCTGAAATATGATGGCAAATTCAAAGCAGGCTAGTACTAGTTGTATGTATCTTATGAAAGTGTTATAGACCAAGGATGAATTTTAATGTAGGAGTTACAGATTTTCTCAAGGTATTTACTATTTAGACATTTGTTGTGACCAGGGACATAGCTGGGATGAGTCGAGTGTCAGTGCTATTTCTTTATATCCAGGCATATTTGGATCATTTATTATATTATAAAAGGAATAGAATTGTCACCTAGCGATGGACCTTTAGTACTGACTGTGGCAATCAGAGAGTGTCGGTCAGAAGGGTATCAATTTCTGATTCGTGCTGGTCAATAAGTATGATTCCCAGGTTCATGCTAGCTGCTACTTAACAGCAAAGCTGCATCACTGGTTGTGATCCTAAAACAATAGTTTCTGGGGACAAGTGTTGGTAAGATAGGAGACGTTCGTATCACAACAGATGCTTCAAAGTGAAAAGGAGTTAATGTGTATCATTTAAATAGCCTGGAATAATTAATCTGGTAACCCATGCATAACAATCCAAATGTAAACTTGATACTAAAATATGCTCTGTGGCATTTGTGAACAAAATCTTCATTTTATTTTTTTACTATTCATGACAATTCTTAAAGTCTCATACTTGTTATACAAAAAATAGATTGATTGCTGAATTCATTCAGGAACTGTTAAGACTTTTGTAGAAATACAATTCCTGGATTCAGACTTTTTAGGATTGTAGGTGTCTTCGAAATCTGGCCACTTTTGAGTAGCTATGTTTAGACACTCAAGGTAAGTGATGTAGACCACTGAAATTACAAGTACCTTTTAGGCACCTTGTCAAAAGTAGGATTTGGAGTTGTCTGATTTATAGGACATGTTCGATGTGCGTTTCACTGTCACACAAGAGGCACTGCTGGCTTAGGGATGGATAATCTCTATTGTTTGATATATTGACTCAGCTTTGCTGCAGAGGATTTTGCAGCCGCTGCAGCTTTTCTTTTTGAATACATGTGATCTGGAAAGTTATTGGTTGAAGCCAAACACCCCCCTTCAAAGAAGTGAAATGTTCAAATACCATTTGCATATCACCGACAGGATTTCCAAAGACACCGGTTATTGGAGTACAATTTAATACTCGTCTTGAGAAAACATTCATGTTAGGATTGAGGAATATTTCAATGATTTCAAAGTTTCTTGTAAAATTAAAAATTAATAGTTTGATGAGTTGTGCTTTGAAAAGATGACTTTAACGAAGAAATTCAAATTAAAAAAAAATTAAAAAGAAAACTTTGAGAGCTGGTGACACTTCTATAGCTGCATCGGTTTTCAAGATATTGACCTATAAAATATGCTAAATCTCTGGAATGTGCCTTTAAGGCTAAATTGATGATAACATCTGCTCATCAGAGTAGGCCTAATTGTTTATATTAATACATTGTATTGTAAATGCTAATCCTCCCCACCTGAAACCTGTCCTTTTAAATTCATATGAACCACAGAGCATCCTTGGATGACATTTAACACTATTTGCCTGTGACCAATTTGTAATCCACTTTGAACATGTTATTTTGAGGCCATAAAATTTGCTTGTTTTCCTACTTGAATTTTGGTTTGCATCTGAGGAACTGGTTTACTTGTCTATTTGTTAGCCTTTGTTAGCCTTAGATGTTCAAAACAGTCATTTCTCCAAAATTAAAAGTGGTTTAGAAATCTAAACTGAAATTAATTTTTTGCCTAAAGTAACCCTTCAATAATCTCCAGAGCAAATTATTAAAGGTTGTCAGAGACGACCAAATTTCTGTTCCTTGGACAAAGGAAATCAGTAGGTAAAAAAATTGGTATCTCCCTCCATCACCTTGGATGAACTGGGGAAAAAATGTAGTAGGCCTAATGTCCACCCAAGGAAGAGTTTTAATGGCCTAAACTGGTGTTCTATTCACAAAACCTTCCAGAAAAAGTCCTTAAAAATTCACACTTCTAATTGTAATGAAGAAAAACCTTACATTTTGTAATCTGATGTTGTAAAACTCCTCAACAGGTAGATGTGAAAGTAAAAGTGACAAACTAGTACACATATTGGGGTGGATAAAACCACCAAGTCGCTGAATGTTCCATTTTTTCAAGTGATAAAAATTAGACAGAAATCGAAAGCAGAAGTTGGTTTCTAGCCAAAAATAAAAAAGGTGGTGATATGTGGGTTCTGTCAATTTCTTTGTAAGATACCCTTATGTAACTCGATGGGGTTTCAATTACTGAATAATTATGAAAGCTTTGACATGTTTTCGTGGTAAAACTTTTGATCATTACTATCTCAAGTGTGACAATAACGAAACTTGACATGGCACTGATCATGAGAAAATACTCTTGAAAAGAATAATTTCATTGTAAAATCATTTTATGGTACCTTCATACACTATTGAGCCAAATTTAAAGACATTTGTCGCCCCCCACCCCCTCAAACAAAAAGGGTACTTATTGTTATCAAAAGACTGAACGGTGTGATAAACCGCACATGAGTGAACTGTGCATGAAAATCGGGTTGTTGGGTCTGATATATGTTGAGTACTACTTGCAAAATAAAGCATTGTTTACATGCAAAATAAATCCTCAGTGTCTTTATTGCAACATCTCCACACCTCCCCCACCCCTCCCCACTCCCCCTGCTAAAAAAGGAAGACGTGCTTAATACCTGTGTGACTTAAGTGTAACTACTTTCTCGGCAAGCACTATGAACATGTCACTTGAGTTGAAATGTTAAAGCCTTGTTCACATTTGAGCAGGCGCGTAGCCAAGGGGGGGGGCGAAGGGGGCAGCCGCCCCCCCTTTGAGCATATTTTTTTTTTTGAATTTATTGTTTTTATGATATCGCTAGTAATTTCAAAAGAAAAAATGCTAAGATGCAACTTACAAGGCCTGGGAAGTGCCATTTCCAGCGATCTGGGAGGCATTTTCAGCCAAAATTTTCTTGTACGCTTCGCGCCAACCAAATGTAGGCTGATAGTTTGCCTACATTGTCGCCCCTCCCTTGGCAAATTCCTGGCTACGCACCTGCATTTGAGAACGCTAGGTGGGGATCTGATACAGCAAGGACGATCGAATTGGTAGCTATGCTTTGTTTTAATATCATGCAAGAAGTGGACATGCCTTCATACCTCTTCATTGAAATACTCAAAACACATCAGTGGAAGTATTTGGGTAGATTGTTCCACAATGTTAAGTGAGTCGACAACCCGGAATAATTGCAAATGTTTGCAATCAGTTGTGAGGAACAGTAATAAAGACAGTCTGTTGGGGACCTGAGAGGTCTCCCTGGCAGATGCCAAGAGAGCATCACATCTATGGTTGTTGACTGTTATGAGTTTGGCACCCCCTCTGGCAGTATTTTGCGTTCCTTGCACTGGTTACCTGTCGAGTATAGGATTAAATTTAAAATGTTACTTTTTGTTTACAAATGCATACATGGCTTGGCTCCTTCTTATCTAGCCGAGCTTATTTCCTTTTCTGTCAACCCTCGTTATCAACTAAGATCTGGCAATAACATGTCTCTCATTGTACCTAGAACTATTATTATTATTATTATTATTATGTGAGCAGGTGAGACAGACAGTGAGGTGTCTGAAATGTGGGACGCAAAATGTTGTGGAATCATGGTTTCTATTTGTAGGCAAGGAAAGTACAGGTCGCACAGGCTGTTTACTGGCTAAATACACATCACTCATTTGCCAGTAGCTAAAAAATAGGCACTGGCACTTCTATGCCCAGTGTAACAGTAATCTTACACTGGCATTTCTATGCCAGTGTAATATTAATGTTGCTTTTGGTATTAAATCAGAAGAAAATGCAAACTTGTGTGAATTTGGTTGTAGCCAGTCAATGTTTTTTTCTGCATTGGCAAACGTTTTTAGCGATTGTGCTAAAAAATGTGGATGTTTATAGTGATCATGCTCCTAGTACTGAAGAGGCATGATGAGGGATGTATTAATTTTTGTTTGTCTTTCTTGATAGACCGTCTGTGACCTGGAAAACTGTCACCAGGAACAGCAAGGAGGTGTCTGTGGTGATCTGAAGAAAGAGATGAACCTTCTACACAAAAAGATCCTAATGGATACTGTAAGTTTTATTCATCTCTGATGATTCATTGAGACTTCAGAAAATTCTGTAGGGCACAAGTGGACAAAGTGTGGCTTGTCGATCACACGCAAAAATTTATGCCACGGCTGTGACCAGGTTATCAAGATCCTGTTCATACAGTCTGCGAAACCCAATATAC
>KN884674.1:29546-43715 GCA_000934455.1 Apostichopus parvimensis
TACTTTGTGTGTCCCTTCCAGGAATGCTGTATTTGGTGATCAAGGGAGCATATCATATAGGGGCAAGGAACCTTTTTTCTTTTAGACAAAGCAAACCTTTCATTTTGGTCGTCAAATTTTCCACAAATTTTTCCACAAATAAGAGATCGATTCATCATCAATCGGTCATCAGTTTCATGCTATATCGGTTCTTACTAAACTTTACGTTATTTATAGAGGACCTACAACGATCAGGTAATATTTCGAATAATTTGTAAAATTTTCGTCGTTCATTATATCTAAGGACTCGGTTCAAGGTTTGCAATGGTGGAAGTTAAACAGGTCCAACCATATAGAGGGTGTGGGGGGGGGGGGTGCATGATTGATTGCGACAGGTCCTCGGGAGATTCATAACTGAATAGTATTCTGAGTAAAAAGTCATGTGGGAATAAATCAGACAAAAATGAAAATTATCAAGACCACATCCAGGGTCAATAGGTCACGCACATATACCAGGGGTATGCATGTCCCGACATGTCCTATAATAAACAACAAAGTAACTATGGGATTCAGGGATCATATGCGGGGTCAAGGGACCATGTACAATATCAAGGGGTATATATAATTAAGGGGGATACATGAGGGGTAAATATGAGGGATCAGAAATCCGATGAAAACTGACAAACATTACAAATCAAAGAGAGATTTTTTTTATTTTTTTTACATTCTCCAAGTAATGGTAAATGTATTTATTTTCATATGCATTTTCATATGCTTTGGATACATATTGGAATGAAACGAAACTTGATTTTAGTTTACGGCAAGTCACTAAGTATAATGAAATCACATTTTTAAAATTTTTTAATTCCGTTATTTTCACAATTTTTTGGAAAGCTTACTCTTTTAACTTTCTTAGTACTATTGTCATGTTACTCAAGCCAATTAAATTTAACCCGATAGATGCGAGAATATTAAAAAACGATAAATTTACAAGAACAGATCGACATGAAAGACATATTAGATATATTATTAGTTTGATATAAGTTAGTTCTTAAAATAAAAAAACCTTAAAACTTTGCTTAAAGAAAATGAAGAAGACTTTCAAATGCCTCTATTAATCAAATTAACAATGAACAAGGATAAAAATGCCCTTGTCTAACATTACACCTCACTTTCACACCACTCTTGACATGATATATGTATAGATCTCGAAAATTAAATTATTATAACTTTCGAAACACAAAGCTGTTATACCCCTAAACCAGCCCCCCCCCCCTTTCCTTTATGAACGTTTTTAAACAGAACAGTGTCAGTCCCCGTTATCCTGTTCATGATGTGTCCCCCCCCCCCCTCCTCAGCACAAGTATCCCCACATCCTCCCCAAAGTCACCAAATGAAATTAGAGAAATCGCATTTTTGTTAGTTTTAATGGAACAAACTTGAAAATCATGTCTCACTTTTAATAGCCAGTACTACTTTCCCATAGCCGGACACTTGCCCGGTGTTAAACATAAAAATGAAAAAAAATAAAACGCTTAAAATTTTACTATTTCAAGAGGAATAAAATAATAACAAAGAAATAAGAGAGCAAAAACGTATTGACAACAAGAAAAGAAAAACAAACAAATACCAAATGATAAACAAAGAAAAAAATGAAATGATAAAATGAAATATTGAAATGAAGAGATGGTAAAGTTTTTTTAAAAAAACTTTGACCATATTTGTAGGTTCACAGAACCTTACGATAATACATAGCAAACTGCCATGGGTTCTAATTTTTGTTGTTGTTGTTGTTTATTTAGCAACAAAAGGTTCTTTTTGACACTTTTTTCGTGTGCAAAAGTTATCTTACGATAATAAAGAAATGGTTATAAAAATGTAATTATATACAAAAGGAAAGAAGTAAAAATTATTTACAACGAAAATTTAACAAAAAACTGGATCATTGTACTAAGCAGGTTTTGAAAAGTGTTAGATAGTTAGATATCCTTGTTTCTTTTTCACTTGGCAATTCTTTTCCAATTTGTTACGTACGTCATGATGAGGCTGTATAATATTATACCTCTGGTTGTAACAATTCTTCACAATTCACCCTGCCTGGTCTGATCCATGTTTACAAGTCTATTTTCACATCAATTTCGTGTAATGTTGATCATTTTGTAATTAAGAATTAAAATAAAAGATATTTACACAATGTTAAGACAACTTCATTGACTTTCACAAATGTTTTCACAATTAAATAGATGCAAACAAACATTATAGATTGCTCTATATGTTGTTCCATATAAGCCTCGTCTGTAATAAATAAAAAAAAACTTTTACACTGTCAAGTGCTTGCTTGTTACACACTCCCCTTCTAAAAAGGTTTAACAAACTGATAAACCAACCGTTGTGAGATTTCTGTCTTTTTCATGATTTCCTTCTTGTAATATTGACGAATAGAACGGCTGAGTTTATCATAGTTCATGGCTGGTCTGTTCTTGCGCATGCCCCAAAGACGGGCAACCTCGACAGAATCTTCAATTTTAAATATTCCTGAGAGATGAGAAGAACAATAAATAAATGTAAATATATATATATATATATATGTAACATGATAACATCATTTGAAAACACCGGAATATGATATATCAAGATATTGTTACAGAACTCAGTACCGCATTATGTATGCAATATACGATGAACTCAATTGCTTTACCATTCACTTCCTGATGTTTATTTGTTTTTCCCCAAAACAACTGCTAATTAGCCGGGGAAATTCCTTGGAAATTACCAAGAATTGACATTCATCAATCTTTGCTGTATATGTTTTCTTACTAGGAAGTTGTACTACACTAATGTACTTTGTTATGATCTAAATAATTCTTGTAACTATTCTTTAGTACCAAATCATTTCAGAAGGGGGCGAGGGGAGAGATGAGGGGGGGGGTTGTGGAGGGACCGGATCACATCCCTGGCCATCCCCATTGTTTATGATTAAAATAATGAGAGTTAATTACCTTGTACTCTGTCCAAGAATCTGATGCAGTAATTGTAGCTGTCTGGCTGAAGGAGAAGCTCTTGCAGGAATTGCCACAATTGGATGGCTCCTGTGTGATGGGGTGTCATAGATGTGTTTGGCCCGCTGGGGGATGGCAGGGGTGAAGACATACATTGCTCCTCTGTAAAACAAGAAAATAACGGCAACAAAAATTAATATCTGGCTCTTTGCTCTGTTTGTCAATATCATTTGAAAAATATGACCATATAAATGTACCGTGTCACTACATAAAAATATACCATGGGCATTGTTCGTTCATTATTCATTAAGGTGTGTGAATGCTTGGAAAATAAGAAATGAGATTGATGTTCAAGCGACCATGAAGAACTAACTTGCAAAATACAGTTTGTTGACGTCATACAAACATTAAGCAGATTTTCCTTACCTTCGTCAGACGAGATGGAGGATCCGACAGAACTTGGAGGCAGATCATTCTCTTGCAGCATGGGAGGGGAAGATGGACCCATAGGAGGCATAGCGAATGGGAACATCATGGTAGGTTCATAACCCATCTGGTGTGGCACACATGGTGGAGGTGCAGGGTATTGTTGCTGTTGCTGCTGCTGTTGTTGTTGCTGTTGTTGTTGGCATTGTGTGATGATTGGCTTAATGTCTTCCATTTGATCTGTAAATCATACAACAGAAAAATCATAATAATAATTATAAATATAATAGAATAATTCAACAATTACTTAGAGCTAATGTTAACTCTTACAATGAAAACAAATTTCAGAATCATACCAAAAGACTACGTCAGAATAAGAAAAGTGAAAAATATTGAATATATTGTTAATTAATGGTCATTATTAGTTTTCTTACATTATCTCCCTCCCCTTAACCCTCCCCATCCAATCACCCCCCCCCCGTCCCCATCCCCTTACAGACTCTCTATTTTTAGGTTTTTAGGAGTTTCGATTATTTTTAGGAGTTTCGATTAGATTCACTAGCCATAAGTCTCACAGACCTTTTTTTTCTTTTCGTGGAACTGTTCATCCGTGTTTTACCTCGAAGATGGGTTTAATAATGCATGGCGTGAGATCGATAAGCTTTTCTAAATAAATACCACAGCCAATATTTTAAGGTATTTCAAACACCACAATGGGTACCAAAACTCGCAGACAGGAACTGATGGAAGTTATACCAAACTGTTCAACTTCCTATACATATAACCGGCGGATATGACGTAGGTCATGACACTGTACTGGGTTACTACCAAATACAGGAATGCACTTCCTTTGTGAAACAACTCAAGCGTATACTTATTTAGCATACGTGGCACTAATACAATAATCCCAAAGAACTAAAATAGATTTTTTTTTTGGTAAGTTAACAATGACTGTGTGTTAACACCATCCATTTTTTAGAAAAAACAAATTGAAACTTAAACTGGAAAAAAAAAGTTATTTTCTTTTCTTAGAATACCCGTTTTAAAGTGCCAGGTCTTTCACGCTTGATTTTTCTGTTTCCTTTTTTCTTTTCTTTTTTTGCTTTTTAGGTTCCCATGTCACTTGTGAATTTTCAATAATTTTAATTTTAATTAATAATTCCACAATTACGTCTTCAAATAACCTGGGCAAGAAAATCTACACCAAATGTTACCAATCTAACAGTTTCTCTTGTCAATAATGCAGGGGGGAGCTGTTGGTTGGTGGGGTGAATGGGATGGGGTGAGTGGGGAGGGGAGGGGGAAGGGTGAGATGATGACTTTGGTATTTCTGTGATGGTCGATTTTCAATAGTTTCAAAATGGAACAAAACCTAGAATAACTACCACATTTCTCACTTTTCTGACACTTTCGTCAATGATATCGAAATAAACTCACTCATTTTAACAAGGCAGTTGAGGTTAGAATGAAGTAGGTAGCCGCTGCCTGGCGCCCTCTGTTCTAGTTCCTCCTGTGACATCTGGCAAAGTGTGTAACCGTCGATTTGGAAATGAAACAAGTTCACTTCTGGCCTTCCATATTCCTGATGAAGGAGTGAAATCCACGCTTGTACGTGTTCACGCGTCCATTGTGTTGGATCTTGAAATGGAAGAGTAATGAAAGGGAAAATTATTGTGATTAATTCGTGGTGGACCTTTTTTTTTGGGGGGGGGGGTTCGTTAAGAGGGGGTAAACCTTTCATGGACAACGTCTTATTGGTGAAATTTTGTGAGGATAGACTTATACGAGGTATACTCAGTCACTATAGTAACAACAATGCCAAGTATATGCATGACCATGGTGATTGTCATGTGACTTCAGAAAAGATCCGATATCCACGCCGAGTTATAATTAGTTGCTAAGGTAACTCACCTGCAGAGATGCCCAGTCTGCGGATAATGGTGGAGAGGACCTCTTCCATAACGATCTCGTAGGCTTCGATCATATCTTGTTCGCTCACCTCTGTGGATGCAGGTGACGCCTGGCTCGGAGGGTAATATTTCTCCATATCTTGGAAACTGGCCTCACTCGAGATCATGTCCTCAGTTGTGCAAGGTGGAGTCAAAGTTTGTGGCAGTACTTGTGGTTTATCTGTGATCATACTCAGGTCTGGGTCAGAGGTCAGCATACTCCTCTGGAACATGTCCAGATCGAAGAGAAAACTTTTGTCGTCTTCAAGCTGTTTTAATCATAAAAAAATGAAAAGAAAATACATTAAAGACACATGATAAGTTCAAAGCTGAGAAGAACTTGATTAAATATATACTAACTTTGAATGTTTTTCATGATGTTATCTTGTTTGGAGGTATATCTGCTGGCTGTTTGTGATATGGTAAAGTCCAATCAGCATAACAAGTAGTAGAATATTACAGCCAAATTAGATAAGTAATAGCTAAGTAAATATTTCATACCAATAACTGTCTAAGGTATATATATATAGACTTTGAAATTTAATAACGAATAGCTCAAAAAGGAAAATAAAATTAAGTTCAAATACTAGCCAAATAATAAATGACAATTGTCATACAACAGCACAGTGAATATATATATGTATATATAGATACATATATATTTACATCTATATATATATATATATGTATATATTTATATATACATACACACACACACATACATACATACGCACATACATACAGGCCAATATATTAACAGCCTACAATGAAGATAAAAAGTTTGATAAAGGCCAACAAAAAAAATATATATATAAATATGTTTTATATAACAACCTGTTGTTTGACTCGCACCGTACCCAAATCCATAATTCAAACAAGATATGATATTTGTATGTATCTATCCAAGGCAACTCGATATCAACTGAACATAAGAAACAACAATCACTCTCTAATATCTATATATCTCCCGTATCTATTTATAGCCCACGGGAAGCTGGTGATATCATTTTTGGAGACGGCCGAAACTGAAAGGTATTTCCCCCTTACAGCTGTTGTTTATTCATATTGTCCGCGTGACGTATGAATTGCGGTCATGCGGAAGCATACGAGTGCTATCTGCACGAGGATTTCGCAATCCATCGAGAGATAATATCAGTTTTGTGGGACGGTCATTTATATACATTACGTATGTCAAACTTCAGTTGTAATAACCCTAAAACCTTGAACTGGTTTGGGAATCTTCTTTCGCGTATCAATTCTTTAAAATCACTGCAGATATTAAATATTTAACTTTGTCCGCTATTTGTTATGATATTGATAACTATGATAGCTATTCATTGCTAAATCTTTTAACGTGGATTCCCTGTGAAATTGCAGTACAGTATGTTTGGCGCGGTGTGTGGAAGATTGAAACGTTCATAGTTATGGAGGGGGAGGGGTGGGGGATGGGGGTGCATCGTGGAGGATTTGAGGCCGGATTGAGTACAACAACATTAACGCAGTTTTAGTCGTGTTTTGAAATAACATTATATTTTGATAATCTGGTGATTTTTTAAATTTTCTTACCTGATTCAACAGACTGACTTGATCAGCAGTGAGCATGGTCATTTCGTCGACACAAGGCAACATATTGTTTGTGGTATTTCTAGACGAACTTGAAGAACCTGTTAGAAAAGAAAAGAGAAATGGTTATGGTTTTATGTAGGTAAAAAGGGTACTTTGGTGAAGGGGGGGGGGGGGGGGGTGGTTCATTGTCATTTTGGAGATTTTGGGGGGTTTCTTTCTTTCTTGCCTTCATCCTTTCTTCTTTTTATTCTTTTTTATTCTCTTTCTTATCCTTATTGTATTTAGGGAAGAATGGGGATCAGTTCCCAAAATTATAACAACTTTTTGAAGTAAAACCCATGTCAAGGACAGATGCATGCCAAAAATAATGATAACAATAATAATAATAATTAAAGAGGTTCACAGCTCAAACTTGGATTTTGCTGGCTAATTAAGTTTAGAGTAACCAGCCCTGTATATATAATGTAAGAACCATTTGTCATAATATACTGGAATAATTATTAAAGAACAACAAAACACTCTTTGAAAACGTTTGGTAGATCCGTCTTTGAAGGCACAAGTTAAGAAATGATTTTTCCTCTCTACCACAGAACAATCATGGTTATTGTTTGGGTAAAAAAACGTAATTGAAGTGGCGGCTATTATTGAACCCCTTGACGAGTTGGTGTTGAACGAGCCACCGAAAAACAAACACGTACAATAAACAGGCCACCCTCTATAGCATATAGTGGCTCCCTTTCACAGTTACTAGCCCAGGCAATAGTCATTTATATAGACTATAGGTGGAAGAGAAGCGACATGCGCCATTGCACAACTTGCAAAGCGGTTTGTAAAGTTTTGATGGGGTTCTTTATACTCAACAATGGAAGGGTAGTGACTCAGATCAAGTGCACAGGGAACCTGCTTCAGCTTGCATTTAGGCCTAGAAGTACAACTGCTTGCTCTCCCTGGTACACGGTGAATGGTAGGGTAGCATGCAACTTTGAATACACCCTAGGCTAAGTCCACCGGGCACCGCCGCCCTCAACATGGAAGTGTTGTGATACAAAGATTCACGTTCTTTAGTCTTGCCAAGGTAGTTCCACGGTCCTACCCATGGCCAAGTATAATACCCTCCAACACGTCCTATATATACACGCTGGGCAAACTGAACCCTCAAACTGCGCGTGGATGTATCACGATATACCCACCACACGTAGCGAAGTTGAGAGTTACCCGGAAAGATATCAATCGGTTACTGAGAAATTTAGGCTGGTACGCGGCGGATACCTGAGGGTGACCCATACCACACGATTCCAATAAATCATTTTTGTAATTTGGTATATGGTGGGGGTATAGATTAAGTCACCACTACAGGGAACCGCCAACTGGCAAAGTCCGTACAAATAGTTATAATTCGGAATGGGTTTTTACCAAAAGTAATATTTAAAAAAACTCGAGATGTAAATATAAGTATTATACCAAAACAGTATATACTTTGTGGTTACAATACAGTCATTGATCAATACTGTGAAATTCGTTACACAATGTGGGTTAGTATACAGTTTATACTGTTGTATATTTGAATATAATTTTCTTTTATGCATTGCATACATCTATCGTAATAAGAAACGACTTTTATGTTGTTTACAATAAAAAAAAAATGACCAAATGTCACATGAAGCTACATGATTTTAAAGATATGGAATAAATAAAGATTTAGTAAATAAAATGTCGTATTAAATAGTCACCAGTCTTATTCTATACAATATACAGGATGTGTCAAAAATCGTATAATATGCTGAATTAACATGCTAGATACATGCACATAAAGTGAATGAATGACCACTTAGCAACACAAGCTATCTTACAAAATAATGCCCCCCAAAAAAACTCTTAAAAGTGAAGCACTTAAAAGATCCTGTACAGAAAGGTTAAGTCAAATGAAAATATAAGATACAAATTAAACTGTGGAGGTTATTGCCGGATGAGACGAAATGTGAGAGCAAACTTACTGAAATATTTCGAAATGTCTGATTTTCTCAAGTTCCACTGTCACTGCCCCTGCTTTTTTCTCTCTTTTTTTGACTCCACGCAGACACTTACTCGCAACACTACCTTACTTTTAGAGTGCTGTAGATAATTTGTATTCTGGTTCGACGATACTTCCTATTTTGTTGAGAGAACCATAACACGCACACACACAGTAGTAGCGTACATAGGTCAATGTACACGCTTTTTGATTGGTTAAAGCGGTGCGATTATTATTCATTAGCGATTTCTGATTGGCTGAAGTCTATGTCATATCTATATTTAGATTTTACGCATTCGCCTGTTCTGGTCTATTCTTTATTCGACATAGCCTTCGAGTTTAGGGTACTGCACATGTAAAGAGAGGGGAAATTCCAAGCCAAGAATGACCCAAAGTGGTATTGTTACACACTGTGTGTGTCTAATTTGTTGTATTATGTAGATAGGTAACAGTTTATAATTTATACACCCTTGATTGTTTCTTCTCGATCGTTGTTGTGTGTGCTTTATACTACAATGTAAAATGAAAAAGAAAAAAATATAAACAAATCAGTTACCCTGACGATAATTTCAAATTTACTATAATAAAGGGACTAGATTTAGTATGCAAACAGCCAGTTATCACCAAAAAAAGGTTCACCCCTCCCCCTCCCTACACATCCCTCTCCACCTAAAACCTAACGGACTAAATGTATTCGTGCCCTACTGCCTTCCGTCAACTAGTGTCAGCTGGAGTGTTCAGAGGGTTGAAGGGGGGGGGGGGGCTCAGAGGGTGGGTGGTATGTAACACTAATTTCAGCGGGCGAGTAAACGATTTTTGACGTAAGAATGACCGTATGAGAATCTTGCTCAGGTGTAGTCGATGTGTGACAACCAATATGACCATGTGTTATTGCAGTAGCATATAGTTTGTACCATAACCAGAGATTTGAAATTGCTTACCAAAACCACAGAGATACACGAGCTGTTCAATTATACCATATAAACACCCAAAAAGGTGAATCGAAATAGATTAAAAAGTCGAAATTTTTCTTGTAGTTTTGATACAATGCTAGTATTAATTCCATGATATGTTTGCAAGTAAGAAAAAACTTTTACGACATTTTTTTAAACAAATTTTGTGATAGAAAAATACTGAGCGAGAGAATGTGTGACAGTGTTGTGTAATGGTACTGGCGAGTGAAGGGTGGGGTGGGTGGGGGAAGGGGCTGTGCTAAGATGTATGTCGTCCATGAGAGCGCTCTAAAGCGAGAGGTGGCTGCTCCCCCTTTGAGAAATTTTGATAAGATGAATGGTGCTTGGATGCAAAATTGCAAGTATTTTCGACCGTTTATCGCACATACGTGTTAGATACTTATATAAATATACGTTAGGATTGTTTTGTAAAATTATAACCCCCCCCCTCTCCGGCACCCCCAGAGGTACACCTGGTTGCAAGCTTGCTTTCGATACCAACCGACTGTCGTATTACTATTTTCTTTCGCAATTCAAATCTAGCTTTATCAAACAGCGAGGCAATACCTGTGCTCCCTTTCATGATGTCGTTTTGCATGCAATCTGTGATGTCATAGTGCCATTAGCACCTGGAACCGTTCATATACTTTCCCTCTACAGTTTTGCTTTCTATCAATGCTAATAATACACTGTATCGGCGCTATGGAAACCAGTAACGTCATCATGGGTCATGTAAACAGCTTCACTTATATCTTATTTAGATCCTCAATATTTGCAAAACCCATCTCAATTACAGAAACTAAACATCGCAAGAACTAGAACTTTTGAATTTGCCTGCAAATACGTAATATTGTAGTGCAAGTGGGGTGCTTTCAGTTTTAGGAAGAACTTTTTCGGTTGGAGTCATGGTGTTATCAATTGGGACCTACAACATAACAGGGAGTAAAGTCACGTAGGTACCTAGTACCAAGTGAGGGAGCTTATGAGCGGCGTGACAGGTTCAGAATAAAGTTGCCTACGCAGCTAGCCTCTGAAACTGAAAATGTACAGAGAATACATGACACTTTAAGTTTCAACGTCCAGTCATGTAGTGCAAGTAATGCTAATATCGTAGTGCGCACGCGCACTATAATAAATATGGTAAAAAAAAGGGGGCATGTGGCTCGATGACGTCATAATTATTGACTTGATCAAGTCTCCATGGCTTTGTGGGTGTGAAAGAACATTCAAATCTGTACCTATCTCCCATATGGAATCATTCTTTTTGTACTTGTTCTGGAGGGAAGTTCCATGAATGCTAAACTTGTCTAGATTACATTGTTGGGTTCGCCCGGCCTGATTCCGTCAAAATTTCGACAATATGATATTGATCAGACGGCGGACGTGGTAGAAGAACATACTGAATCGAAAGTGGAGCGGGAAGAGGGAAAGCAAGAAAGGTTGCCACCCCTGTGTTTTCTATGTGTTCCGTACAACGTGTTTGCTATTGGTGCAGCCTTTTGAAATTTTGTGTTGATATTTCGTGGTAAAAATCCGGGGTTGCATGATCTGACATTTCCAAAAGGTTAGATTTGGTTTTGTTGGAAAACAAATAACGTAAATAACCGCCTTCGATATGATTCAGGTGACATACATGTGCAGGCAATACAACAAACAAACAAACAAACAAACAAAACAAAAGGAAAACAAAACTATAAAACAACCCATGATTTGCAATTGTCCAACTTGAATTCTATATACTGTAACAATAATAATTAAAGCAATGTTCTGCTTTAATTTAGAAGGGAGATTTGTAGTTTACTTGATTTGTCATGTAATAATACAGCCTAAATATGATATTTCAAAAAAGGGATCTGGGCGACAAAAAAAAAATGAAAATAAAACTAAATTGTATTCTCAATTTAAATGACTAAGGTATAACACTTTGTTTGGTGAAAACAATTCCCGATGAGTTGTTTCATCAAAAGCAATCTTATTTTGAGATATACTTGGTGGATTTTGGGGGAGGATCCATGATTACAAAGGGAAGGGGTGTGTCCCCGGGGTTGTTGAAGTCGACCCTCATGAAGGATGTTCTGGGAGTAGTCCCCCCCCCCCCCAAGAAGGCATAGATCTATAATTTAGATTTAGACGGTAGGTTCTGCTAATTAATAATTACTTTAATTTTTTGTCGGGGTTTGGAAGAGAGGAATTCCGGGGAGGGGGTGGGGGAGCGACTCATACACGTTATACGGTCCAAGTGAGTACTGCAAATTTCTGACTTACGGCTATTTGTGTGTGATGAATACTGTGTCAGGTATAGAAAGTATTTGGGCTTCTACATGTAAATTACTTCATCTACATAAATCTATAGCAGGTTGTCTTAATTCTAATTACAGTACAACCTTACTTTATGTAAAGGCCATTCAGAATTAAGTTTGCCAGTGGAATTACCGAAAACTAGAAATAAGTTACTTTTAATTTTCTTTTTAATTTACAGTCGCTGAAATCTCGGTCATATTTCGATTTGAAACCACTATGAAATCATTTTGATTTCTTGCACATGATGGATATTGGAGGTATGAACTTATTCGCCGCCTGTAACAGGCATATTTCCGGATTCACTAAAGAAACGTTATAAACCCCCTAGTGAGGTCTCCCCCCCCCCCGGGCCTGAAACCTTTTGTGGCATGAAGGACTTGTATCTAATAGAAAGTAATTCTACATGCTTACATCCTTGACACCGCGTTACTATACGTATAAGCGTCTTCTAGTCCGCCCCCCTCCTCGTCCTCCTGCCACCCCTTCCGCTGCCTATCCTCCTCTCCTCTCCCTCTCCTCCTCCTCCCTGCCCCATCGCCACCTCCTTACCCTTCCCACCTTCCGTAATCCAACAAACGTTTCAATTCTGTCTCTCGGAAATTACATAATATTAAGACACAACTGCAACGAACGAGACAAGTTTTGACATTTCAGTTGATTTTGCAAGTTGGTCATTTTTTGTTGTTGTTGTTGTTACCGTTTCACTTTTCATATTGGATTTACACCCTGCAGGTTTTAAACTGAAGTGGGAAAGAATATATTGTTTGTGATATTCTTCACATTAAAACAAATGGAAAAACAAAAGATCGATATTTATGATAACTGCTGAGGGACGACAAAACGTTATACTCATATTGGATATATCTCGACTCCAGATTGATTTTCGAGAAAATGTTTACGACAGACACAAAACAAAAAGTTGTCTCATCATCTGAAATCAAATGTCAAGCCAAAATAAAACCAAAACCCCAAATTACCAACAACAGGAAGAAATGCAAACAGAACAAAACAAGACATCCGTCTCGGCCTTTTAAACACATGACGAAGTCACATGCACAATGTCTGCAGGCATGTACAAGACTATATAGATATAGACTCGAATGGCACTGTATGATCGAGCGTGGGCCGAGAGCGCGTGTTTAATGATTCAAATGATTTGTATAGATTATATTTATTCCTGAGATATAATCACATCATAAGTAACAAATAAAGAAGGAAATTTAAGAAGAAATCAAAGTGGTAACGAACAGGATGAACTCATCAGAAGGAAGTATAGGCGTATACCCCATATATACATCCATATATATATATTGATGTGTGTTATAAACAGTTTAACCTCGACGAGACGGAAATCAGTAAAAAGTTGTTTGTTTGTCTTTCTTTAGTTTGTTTTCTTTCGTAGATCAGCTGACTGTGTTTCATTTAGCCTCATTAAATTGACTTCCATGTATTGTTAATTACCTTTGTGCTTTTTTTTTTTAATTAAACAATGCACTGTTGCTGAGAGGGAATGCTGTAGTCATTTTCTTTGATTTTTTAAAATTTTGTTTGATTACAAGAAACAAATATATTAATTTAGCTCAATCAAGTGATGACTGTAATCAGACCTTTAAGATGTGAGTGATACTGCCACAGGGTCAATACTGGGGGGGGGGGGTCAACAAGGGGGAAGGGCGCGGGGTAATTTGGCGTAAAGAATAATTCATCAAAAATGATATTCCCATTTTCATGGTATACTATATAGTAAGGCAAAATGAAGGGGTCAGTTAAAAAAAGGGGTCCCGCCCGGGACATAATTTTTGCAATGACTTAGACGCCACTGGCTGTAACAAGATTAGCCAAAATTGTCATAAGCAAGTTAAGCCAGCTATGTCTTGGTATGACTCGATCGAGGTGATAAGCGCAGATATTGTTGGTTATGGAAAAGAGTAGCGGACGTTTTCGGGAAGGATACGTGCATAAATGGAGGTATAAAACGAAAGGGG